>OX422208.1:303599969-303864969 GCA_949130495.1 Sambucus nigra
TAAATATTTAAGTAAAATGTTGTATGTAATAAGGCTAATACTCATCTATAACTTCCATAGCAATTTGCCGAGCTTCTTGGGTGGAAACTGCACATGTTCTGACAATGATGGCTGCCTTTTAAGTGATAAAGGACCCTGGAATGATCCAGAAATTACTGAAATGCTTCAGGTGATTTTTCTTTGATGAAACTTCTTGATCAGTGAACATCAAGGGTGAACACAGAAAGGGGCCATAATCACCAACTGCCCAATATTGACATAATTACAAATATTACGAGAAACCAAGCAGCCAAAAAATAATTAAAGTTGGGGTTAAAGAATTAATATGACTGGCAGTAAATTGATTCCTAACCCATGATATACTAGGTCGCGATAGAAAAGATCCTGAGAAAGCGTGAGATAGGGCTTCAGATGGCCACGAAACTGCAAAGTTCAAAAATAAATTTAAATGGCCAAGAAACTGCTTGAGAGATGCATTCCATCCCTAGCGCTAGCAGTTTCACTTTAAGCATGAGAGTACAATAAGAATCTCAAAAGGGTAATAATGATATAAAGATTTGTTGAAACAACCATAGACCATTAAGGATTCCTCATTTGTTCATTCCTGTGAAAAGGTTTGTCAATTTTCCCCTATTAATTAGTTTTTCAGAAGCAATCTGGTCCCCACTGCTTTTAAGAATAGTTGTCTGATATGTGACAATAATCGGGGGATTACATTGAACACATTGATGAAATCCTGAGTAGGTTGCTGAGAATCCTTGAGAAAAAGCAACAGGGAAAAAACGACATTTAATTTGGAAGGGATGAAATGAAATACTTGAGTATTGAAGCTTTGTTCAATATCTCACACAAATTTACATCATTTGGAAATTTAAAAAAAAAAAAAGACTAGTTTAAAAGCCCAAAACGCTTGAACCAAAAGAGACCAAAAATGTAGGTTCAAACAAAACACAACTAATCGTCAACATAATACACCAAATCAATAATCTCAATTGGCACCACTTACAACCAGATTGACACCACAAAACATCAAAGTGGCACCAGGAAAGATATAAAGTGCTATTCTCTAAGAGTGCATTATAAAGATATTTTCAGTAGACACCCATCCTGCCAGAAATCAGAGAAAATGGTGCAGGAGTAGTGGCAGCAACAGCGATCGAAGCAGCGAGCCTTATCTTTTGGATGGGCTGGCTCTGTGGGCTTGTCACCTGAACTTGGAATTGTACATGCCAATGTCGTCCGCCAAGTAGAAATTGGTGTTATCGTTGTTGTAGGGCAGGAACTTTGGGAGGAGGGTCTTGTTTGAGACCTGGGGCGAGTCCATGAATTTATCCGCAGTCTTCGTCGTGGTGGCTCAGGCTGAGGAATTACTGGGGGTGGAATGTTGATGTCTCGGACGATTTTCATTGAGAAAGAGTTTGGAGTATGAGAAGAGCAAGAGAGGGTAGGAATATTATGTGAGGGAAGAGAAAGGAGTGGGTTGAGATTTGAGATTATTTAGAGATTTCAAAATTCAAAATAATGTGCAGCAATTACCTTTTTAAAATTCTTCTCACATATATCAATATCCAATTTTAACACGTAAATTACAATTCTAAAATGTAAAATTCTTTTCACATATATCAATATTTAAGTTTCAGTTTCAACCCTTCTTTTTCTCTTTTAACTCTGTCTTAACCAGTACTAAATTTAAATCACCCCTTATCTTCTCTTGCACACACTAATACACCATTCCCATGAGAAAAGGCCACTCACGATTAAGATTGAATTTGGCAACTGCTCTATCTATACTTAGGGATGAAATGACGACAATGCTACACACGTAGGTCTACTTAACTGCTTAGTTATTGGCCTACTGAGCCTGCCTTGAGTATAATTCCCCATCAGGTTAATGAAACTGTGATGTGTCTCGATATTGACAACCGAATCACGGGGGACACTATTTCATCCTGGGTCTATCATCCTTATTTATTATACAGATATCAGTATATCTATTGTAAAGACCTAAAATAAGGGCATCTTTTTCCCCTTTAGATGCTTTCTCTCTCTCTCTCTCTCTCTTCACCACAAAAGTATCTAATGGATAATACGTGACGCAAATGAAGGTATGATAGGCATAAAATCGGTTTGAAATTGAAGATTAAATTGATTTTTTTATATATTTATTTGATTTAATTTTTAATATTAGTAGGATAAGGAATATTCAACAATTAGTTTAACGGTAATATAGTATTGTGGGCACCAAGTCTTTATGCCTTACATATTTTCTTGTCTTCTCTCCTTTGGACGTGAAGGGATGATATCAAGGATCTTTCTCACTGGTCAAATGTGACTTTATGTTGGTAATTTATCCATGCACTTTGATTTTCATAAAAAGTAATCCTCATTTTAGGTCCTTACTGGAGCATATTCTTGTATATAGATACACAGTCCTTTATATGTTATAGATCGCCCCCAAAAGACTTGTATTTTATGCAATAGCATTTACAGTTGTGTTTTAAACCTATTCCAAATAGTTTTCTGTACATTCACTTTGGGTCCCTCAAAGAAAATGGTCTCGGTCCCCCTGGCTTGTTTCCATTGAGAAGGGTGGTATATATGTTTCTTTCAGGCAATGATAGATCACGAAGACGAGTACAATAATGGAGAAGACAATGGTACAGCTGCTAATGAAGCCTTGATTTCTGATAAGGTAAGCAATCTCACTTCTCAAAGGAATTCCAGATGACCTTCACTATTTCCAGCTTTATGACGTTATATTTATTTATGACAGAACTACTATGAAAAAAAATGAAAAAATAAAAAACTGTAAAATGATGATTGCTTGTGTGGCAGCTTGTGACATTAATATGTACATGTTTCGCTTCAAGAATTGCCCAAGTCATCAAGGAGAAAAAATATTGGGCAGGTTGTATGGAAGTTTTGCGTTCATAAAAGAGCATTAAGGATTCTACCAATGATTAACTATGAGTTATTATGATGTGAGGGAGATGACGTACTATTTTTATTTTAAGTCATGAGTGATACTTTTTTTATTTTCCTTATTTTGATGTATTTTCTTTTAGTAGTTGTTTTGCTTGATATTTTAGGTGGAAGTATTAAAGGCTAATAAGGGCATAATTGTAATTAGGACCTTTTCTTATAGCCCAAGTCATAACCTTCTACTTCCCCCCATAAATACCCATCTTGTAGCTTCATTTGTGGCATTCTATCATTTTGAGATTTTAAGATAGAGTTGAGACGAGAGTTTGGTCTTTGGTTAAATGGTTAAGACAACCAACTAGCCTGTTCAAATGAGCAAAGAAGTCGAGGACACGAAAAATTTCATTATGTTCAATCTCAACTCCCCCAAGAGGAGATCTTAACAACGATCATTAGTCTCTTGGCGGAGATCGCAATACGAAGTTTTTTCAACCGGCATCAGACAAATTCGATATATGAGCTCCAATCTCCTTCTTACTTTCCATTTGACATTTATTTACGTCAATTGGTATAAGAGCCTCGTTGGCTCCACCCGTTGTTGTTGTAAAACACAAAAATCATAGATGAAGGCAAATGGGACCTAAGAAGAGGTTTGTTCTTGTGGATTCACGCACTGATAGACTTGAGGAAGTTTTGAATCGCCTTGTGGTCCGATTTGATGCTCTAGATGCTCACGCCTTCCACCAACGAACGCATCCACAAGCCACCATCACTCCGCCCCCAGCTCTGCTCAAAACCCTAATCCCCATGCCTCCAATGTTGCTCATTCCACCCTTCTACCCCCCAAAAATTGCTTAATCAAGTTCCAACCCCGTATCCATTAATCCCGCAGTGGCCGGAGGTGAAACCGATGGTGGCAACTCCACCGAAAAATTGCCCGAAGCCCCTGTCAGCGGTAGAACCCCTCTCGAGCCCACCGAAACCCACACGGACAACCTCAATGGCGGTCGGATCTCCCATCCATCCCCGTCAATGGGTCGCGACAGCGCCGCCCTCCTCCCGAGGGGCGCGACTTACTCTTCTCCATCCCCGACTAAACCCACCCACATCTTAAACCCTAATTTTCCCTCTTTACCCCAAGATTCAACCCAAATTCACAAATCTTCCATCCAAGATCCAAGACAATCGAATGCTAGGGTTTCACTTCCCCCTTCACAATCCAATCCACAATTTACAAACCCTAGCCTCCAACCTTACAAAATTCCTCTATCACCAACTGCTCCAAATTTATGTGATCACCAACCATCGTCTCCCTTTCTACCACCACCCCGAATCCTCCACCCCACCACTTTACCTCTACAAACCCTAAATCCCGCCCCCTTACCTCCCACTATGACTCGCACCTTCTCCATATTTCTACATACTCCCGTCACCACCCCCAGAGACATCAAAAGTCTTGCCATCCCCATTCTTTTTCATCCATTCTCCCAGCCTACCTACGTACATTGACCCACACCCTCATCCATATACTACTTTTGCCACGCTTCTACCCACGCATTCGTGCCTATTTTTAATTGACACTACTTCTTGTGCTACCAGCAATGACACTTGATACATCAGTGCCCATAGCGACAGCAAGTGGTAGCAGCTCCACCCCCGTAGTTACAGTGACAACGATCCCTCCATACATCCCACCTCCAGTCTCAATCGAGATAACACCTTCCGCACTATTTTCTACTCATACACCGCCCTCGAGGTAGCACCACCGAATCCCAGTCGAGGATCCTCTGCTAGGCCAGGATGAGCTTGATGCAGATGACCTAGATTTTCAGGGCGACGACCCCTTCGCTTGCATAGCTTTACGGATGCTTTCTCGGAGTATGCAGGAGATACCAAGGTTGATGTGCCGATGTTTGATAGTCACTTTCAACTTGATGCGGTGACTGATTGGCTTGTTACTATAGAGTGCATTTTTGAATATAAGAGGTTAAGTGGCTGACGTTGTGTCCTTTTTGCGTCGACCAAAAATCAAGGCTATGCGAGTGTATGGTGGCATGATATGGAGCAACGTCGGGTGATTGAGGGGCAATCTCCTATTCAGTCTTGGGCAAAGTTGCACGCAGCGATGATGGCTTCGTTCTCGCCACATACGAGCGAGATTTATTTCTCTCCGTCCACGCCTTTAGACATGATAAATCTGTTTTGGACTATACCGAGAGGTTGCTGATTTTGTGCACATGAGCTAGCTTTGAAGAAAGTGAGGAGCAGAGGATCGTTCGTGACATCCATGGGCTACAAGGATATATTTAGTGAGACTTGGCCTTACTTGACATTTCCACCTTTGCAAAGGCGGTGGAGTATGCCAGATGGTTGAGGCATATTACCAGCCACTACTACCCCTCCTTAATCCTCTTCCCATCCTGTGAGATTTAAATGTTACAATTATGGTGTAGTAGGCTACAGGGCTTCAGAGTGTTCTTTGCCACGTCGTTGTACTTTTCTTACTTCGAGAGGCCCAAAGTACCTAGAGGAGACCGATGATGCCTCGCCACAATATGCTCTCATCACCATTCTGGAGGGTGACACCGAAAGCATGACGAACCCTTTTTCATGGAGGGTAGAATGATGTGAAGGAGACGACATACTATTTTTTTTAAGTCATTAGTGGCATTTTTGTTATTTCCTTATTTTGATGTATTTTCTTTTCGTAATTGTTTTGCTTAGTATTTTAGGTGGAAGTATTAAAGGCTTGTAATTTGAACCTTTTCTTGTAGCCTAAGTTGAAACCTTCTACTTCCCCCTATAAATGCCCATCTTGTAGCCTCATTTGAGGCATTCTATCATTTTGAGATTTTAAGAGAGAGTTGAGACGAGAGTTAAATCTTCTTCTTACTTTCCATTTGACGCTCATTTACGTCATATTATAGCTTCAAATATTCATGCTTTGACGTGTATTTGATGAAAATTTAACCCTCAACTTGCAATCTACTGAAAAAATCACATGTTTCTACCTTATTTTTCCTTGTTTAAACACATCCAAAAATGGCTAAAAATGCTGAAATGGATGAGGTCCATGTCAACAAAGTAACACAAGTTGATAGTATGCAATAGTTGTTTTTTGCAATAGTCCCTGAGTATCGCTTATGTGGATGGGTATGTAAGGGTCAAAATATATTGGATGAATAATATAGTTCCTATGAATAATGAAGCACAAATACTTCGTTAGGGTCCATAAACTGGAATTGAATGCGTACTGGATAGGCAGATACATGCCCGATATTTATTTGAGGTGTATCCGAAAATAAAAAATAAATCAGGATACATGGACACGTATCCGCATAGCCTGATTTAATTGTGTTTTCCAAATACGTCTTGTATACCTTGGGTATTATGAGATACATGGGAGATACGGTGGGGGCGTTTTTTTTTTTTTTTTGAATAACTCCATTTCTTAATTTAACAAAATATTGTTGAATATGAAGTAACTTGTTATTCCGAACTAAAGCCAAATTAGTCTTTTGTCTCATTACCAAAAAGTCAAAAATAAGATAACTTGTCTCTCTCCTAGGGGTGGTAAACGGACGGATACAGATCGGATACCATGTTTTTCATATCTGTATCTGCTATCTGGATGCACTATCCATATCCGTATCCGTATCCACACGGATAGTCAAAACAATTCGTATCCGCTCGGATACCTCGGATTCGGATAATATCCGTATCCGTTTACATTCTTTAGCCATTACAAAAAATAACTATTAAAATATCCAATCCAAATAAATATATAACAAAATTACTAACTCTTAACATCAACAATTATGGCTTCCATAATAATGTAGCATTCCATAATGATAATATTACTTAAAGTCATTCATACATTAAAACCATATAACCTTAAAGCCATAAAAAAAAAAAGCGGCGGACTGATGCGGCGGAGGGGGAGATGGCGGAATGAGGATTTTTTGTGGAGTGAAATGAGGGTTTCTTTTCTCTTGTTTTGTACGAAAGAGAAATGAAATCAAATTTGTTTTTTTTTGTTTTGAGTGGAGTATATGTTCTTTAATGGGTGTATGTTGTGTGTGATATAGTGCATTGTAACTTTAGTGTAACTCCATGATAATATACCCAATAAAATAATAATAATACATGGCATTTTATATATACCCAATAATATAATAAATTTAGAGTATATTTGTTTATTAGGGTATATTTGTTTTGAGTTGAGTATGTGTTTGTTTTGTTTTAGGGAATAAACGATTAAGTTTTTTTTAAATATTATTTTATTGGTAATACTAATACTAATATTATTAGTAATAATTTAAACATATGTTTGACGGATACGGATATCCGGTAAAATGGATACTCCGCATCGGATACGGATTATTCGTGTCGAATACTAGTACTATCCATATCCGTATCCATTTTCTCGGATATTTTTATAGAGTATCCATATTCGCATCCGTTTTCATTTTTTCAGATAAATATCCGCAAATTCGGATTCGGATATCGGACGGATGCGAATTTTCGAATATCCGTTTACAGCCCTACTCTCTCCCAATGGTGTTGCCACTTTGCATGTACTCGAACAACATTTAAACATTTTCAATGAATATGAACTGTTATTTTATCTTTTATACAATTATTATTGACTTGAATACCTTTTATAGTCATACTGTTCATAGAGTTATAGTAGTATTTTTATTTACATATAAAATTATTATTTTATTACTTTATCCCTGATACTGTGTCATAGGTTTCTCTAGTTTTGCCATGTCCCCATGTCCGTATCTTATTAGATACACCGGGCTTCCTAGTATATTTGTCTCATTTTTGGACGTGCACGGAGATACGTGGGGCCCAAAGGTGTGCCCAGTGGCATTCGAGTATAAGGGGGTGATATTTCTATTTATTTTTTTAACAATTCTAGTAGATATCTTTTGATTATAATTTACTTAGGACCCGGGCCTCTGACTTAAAAGGAATATAGTTTCTGATTTGAGAGACTTTGGAAATTGTTCTTAGTTTCCACTGCGTGTTACATCCACTTCATATTATTTAGTAGATTTTACTTGATGTTTCTAACATTTTCATGCAATTTTAAGTTGTATCGATTACTTTTGTAAAATCTTTCCAGAATGTCTCCATTTTCGGACAGACCAAGAAATTAGTCGAATTGTCACGTCATCTCATGTTTAATTGGAAATACATGTGAAAAATATACAATTTTTTTTTATGTACTTTGCAAATTTTGTTCACTATTTTTTTCAAAATAACGTAATTAGTAAAGCCTGATATTGTTCATTGCAGGAGGATATTCAAATTAAAGATATTTATGATATAATTCCAACAGAAGATAAAGATCCAAAACAATCTGGGAAAACAAAAGAAGTTAATAAGCCTTTGCTGCAGAAAATTCAAACATTTGAAGCTGCACTCAAAGATGCAAAGATGGTGAGTGGTTATATACATGCTTCTTATTGCTGGCAATCTATATGCATTGTAATACATGTTAACAATTTTTGTTCACAGAAAATACAGAAATTGGAAGCTGTAATTGAGGATACAAAATTGGTGAGTAAAAGAATATGTAAACTTATCCTTATTGCGGTAATCCAGATGGGATAATTTTGTTGTTCGTGCCTTCTTTCTTTCTTTTCTCAGGCACTGCAAGGGCTAACAGGGCATATAGAAGAGCTAAGCAAATGATCTTATTGGGAACTTCCCAAACGGAAATAAAGCTTGGCAGATCCTTTCTTTCCCCTCTTATAAGAAAATCTGTTAATGGCTTTCTAAAGATTGTTAATAACCAATGAATCCATTATAATATAATACAAAGCTATTCTTAGTTCGAGTACATGTGACTTCTCGTTTATATGGGTATTTCTATTTCCTTTGGTTTCCAGTTCTTGTACATAGTACTACTCTCTTGAAAATCAGTGATCATATTTCATCTAACTTAAAACAACTAATACACTACACAGCTGTAGAAGGGTTTTGTTAGTTTAACCATACAATACTAAGCCTCCTCAATTTTAAAGTTTACGGTGTTGGGTCAAATTTGGAGGGCATAATATATCATTATCTGCCTGCTAAGTTGAATTATGATGCTACTAATTTTTCTCAAACGTTGTTTTTGGAGCTTGCCAACTATAAATGTAAGGGGAAAAAAACTAATAAAATATACGAAGTTTTAATTGTTATAAGGTCATTTCACTACAAGCCATTCATTATATTGTGTTCGAGAGGAAGGACACTTGAACAATTCATTTGACACCACCACCTTTGATGTATATACCCCTTATGAAATTTCTCATTGTGAACTTTGAGAAATTTTACATACAGTTACTGTTGTATGTAAAAATTACTCTCCCACGTGGACCAATGATAAATGTACACTTGTCCTTCTACGTGGCTAGTTGATCAGTCACCTTGATCGGCATCGGAGATACTTAGTCGGTTGGAAGGTCGACTAACTTCAGAATGTCAGCCATCAGGAATATCAAAAGTTACTCGGATAGGATGCCAACCAGCACTGAATTCCAAGAGTTTCATTTATTGATCACAAATATAAATGCCTGGCAATATAATAGAGTTCCATATCTAGGATTTTACACCATTATAAATACAAATAACCCTTCAGCTCAAGGGACAATTCGAATCACTCATAAGTATACCATACTGAGCTATTATAACCCTACGAAATAATACCACAGTGGACGTAGGCTATTTTATAGTTAAACCACTCTAAAAATCTTTTCTCTTGTGTTTGTGTGATTTGACTAACCTATCATATTTTTATCTGTGATATGAATTTGGATTAAGTTCATTTTTAGACATCAACAGATTGATTCCGTATATGGAAAACGACTGCTAGCCAGTATTCTCTACCTCAAATATTTCATTATTTGGTTTAAAGAATGACTAGTCCCTGAAAGTAGTCTGACAGCTGCAAGTAATAATCAAGAAATATCTGCTCCCTTAGAGAGGTAGACCTCCAAAGGATCCTGTTCAACTTGTCTAAAGGAGAGGAGGCTATGCAAGAGACAGTTAGACAATTGTCTCACATAATGCAAGACAAGTCCTCCAATTACTGAAGAGATATGCCACCTCCACCAGTCTGAAATGAAAGAAGTTATATTCTCGTTCTTCTTATGATAGATCGTACCATCCTGGCACAACTTCTTCATTCCGATCAGTGGATTACTATGACAGTGGATCTCTTTCCAAAGAAAGGCCAAGTGTATTGGAGAGGCTAACTAGGGAGTTTTCTTTTGATCATCTAGGTGCCCGAGTAACTAGAGGACATCACAGGGAGTAAGAGCGTCATCGTGAACATAGAATAGGATCTTTGAGATCAACATTTAGTATGAGGGGCTCTGTGTACCAAGTAGACCTCTCAGGAGGAGAGTACAACACATAGATACAATAAAGCCACTAAATCCACTTTGGTTAAATCCAAATTAGAGGAACACTCCTGGAAAGGATCCATGCAACGATTGGAAGATCGGCTAGGAGAAATGGTCAAAACAAAAATCCTTTATAAAGGAATTTTGTTAAAGGCTCACCTTTCGTCCAGGCTATTGTGGACTACCCCACACCTTCCAAGTTCAAGTCACAAGTGGTCATTCCTAAATATGATGGGAAAACTGATCCAGTTCTACATATTGAGCAATACCAATCTGCTACTGACATTTATTCTGTCCTTGATAAGATGAGGTGCAGGGCTTTTCCAGTTCCATCACAGGTCCAACATAAATATGATATAATAATATGTTTAGAGGTAAAATCTCCATCTTTCACCAATTGGTTGAAGTATTCATTGATAACTTTTACTTTGGGGCCAAGTTGATCAAAGGTGTCACTTATCTCTTCACCGTGCGCTAAAAGTCGGGAGAAAGAACCCGGGATTATATTACTCGGTTTAATAATGAAAAGTTAGAGGTGGTGGATTATGAAGAAAAAATGGCCATTGCAGCAGTAATGAGTGGGTTACTGGCAAAAGATCTTTACTACGCCTTGGACAAAAACCCACCTAAGACTATGACAGAGTTGATGGCTAAAGTTAGAAAAATCGTGAACAGTGAGGAAACCATGGCAACAAAAGAAGTACTAGAGAACAAAGCTGAGGGATAGAAGAACAATTCGTTCAAGAAAGATAAAAAAGAGAAGTAGTCTGGCAGGATTAAGAAGTTCGAAGAATATACTCCGCTCACTAAGGGAGTTCACCACATCCTGGAAGAAATCAGGGGTAACAAGGATCTAAACTGGTCTAGAAAATTAAGGACGCCTTCCAACAAAAGAGATAAGTCCAAGTATTGTGATTTTTATCGCGATCACGGACACACCACTAATAGTTGCATAACCCAAAAAAATGAAGTTAAAACTCTTATTCGGCGGGGAATGCTGACAAAATTTGTTGATCGAGATGGTAGCCGAGACACCTGGAGGAGATTTGAGTCACCCGACTTAGGAAAAGAGGACGCTAAAAGAGAATGCAACAATGATTATGAAGATGACCCAACTTGTCGAAGAAGCCTGACGAACCATAAATGGATGCAGGTATGATCTCTTTCGGTTATCATTTTATCGCAAGTGGAGACGCATGTACAGGAGATGGACTTGCTTAAAGAAAGGCATACTTAAATGAAGCCAAAGCTTGTACCACTATTAGGAAGATTGATATGTCCAAGAGTAGTGATGGTAGGCTTAGGAAAGTCAACAAAGACAAATTGGTGATCGAATTCTCCAAAAACGATCTAAGTGGGGTACTTTATCCTCATGATGATCCATTGGTAATCACTTGTAGAGTTAACTATGGCAGAGTGGCTAGATTTTTTGTTGATAATGGAAGTTCTGCTGATGTAATGTTCTATAAATGTTTCCAAAGCTTAGGGCTAAAAGATAGTAAGCTGGAGCCATATCATAGACCTCTTACAGGATTTTTTGAAGAAAGTGTATATCCCTTAGGAATTGTCAAGTTGGAAGTACTAGTCAACACTTGTCGACAAGCATGATTGAACGAATTCTCTTTTTCATGTTAGACAAAAATTAACCTTTAACCTACAACATAATCCTTGGTAGGGTAGGGTTAAAATAACTAGAAGTTGTTCCATTTACTGTGCATCGATGCATGAAGTTCCCTACCAACTACAGAGTTGACGTGGTAAATGGTAACCAGATGGAAGTACGGGAATGTTATTACACTTCAGCCGACCAATAAGAAATGAATAAGGGCACGACTACTTTTCATATTAATACTTTGGATCCTCATAAGGAGATTGACTTAGTGAAATGACAAGTCATGGAAGAAACAAAAACCATTATACTAGATGATGAGAAACCAGAAAGAACCACCCAGATTGGCTCGAGACGAACACCTTATATCAAACAAGAATTTATTACATTCCTTAGAGATAGGAATAATGTGTTCATATGGAGTTAAGAAGCTATGTCGGGGATTGAGCCCTACTTCATCTGCCACGAACTCAATATTTATAAAGACGCCGATCGATCAAGAATAAGCATAGAGATTCAGCCCAGAGAAGAATACAACGATCCAATAAGAGGTGAAGAAACTGCAGAAAGCACAGTTCATTGAGGATATTGATATTCGACTTGGTTGGCCAATGTGGTAATGGTAGAAAAGAAGAACAATAAATGGCGAATGTATGTGGATTTTACCAACCTTAACAAGGCATGTCCAAAAGATCACTTTCCTTTACCAAGGATTGATCAATTGGTAGATGCCATAGTAAGTAAGGATGCTTAGCTTCATGGATGATTATCATGGGCACAATTGGATCAAGATGAAGACAGAGGATAAGGAAAGCACACCCTTCATTTCAAGCCGAGGAACTTACTGCTACAATGTAATGCCCTTTGGACTCAAGAATGCTGACACAACATATCAGAGGTTGGTAAATAAAGTCTTTGAAGATCAAATTAGCAAGAACATGGAGGTGTATGCAGATGATATCTCACCAAAAGAAAGTTCATCGCCCGACCATATTGCTGATTTGTCTCAAACATTTGACCAACTGGAAAAACATTAAATGAAGCTCAACCTGACCAAATGCATATGAAGTCCAGGAAGGTATGTTTTTGGGGTACACTATGAATTAAAGGGGAATCGAAGCCAATCCCGATCAAATAAAGGCTATACTGGAAATATAATCCCTGACTGGTAAGAAAGATATGCAAAAGTTGACAGGAAGGGTAGCAGCCTTCAATCGTTTCGTATCTCGGGCCACTGACAAATGTATTTCATTCTTCAAGGTGCTTAGAAAGACATTTGAATGGAACGACGAATGTGAAAAAGGTTTTTTGGACTTAAAGAAGTATCTGAGGTCTCCCCTATTTCTCTCCCGACCAATTTTGGGCGAGGAGTTATACTTATAGTTTGTTATTTCAGAGTCTGATGTAAGTTCAGTCCTGATCCGACTAGAGGATGGTGTTTAAAAACCCAGTGTATTATACCATTAAGGCGTTCGAGGAGTTGAGATCAGATATCCACGCTTGGAGAAATTAGCATTGATTCTTATTGAAACCTCTAAAGGATAAGACCCTATTTTCAGGCTCATACCATTTAGTATACACCGACTTACCCTTGCGGAAAGCTTTGCATAATCCTGAAAAGTCTAGGCGATTAATGTCTTGGGTAGTTGAACTGGGCGAGTATGAAATTGTGTACGAACCAAGAACTTCATTGAAGGGGCAAGCAGTTGGAGATTTCATAGAAGAATTCACCTATGCCGAGGTACCTAACACACTAAGTTGACCTGCTGAGCAGACTTCTTCAAAAGAGAGGTCAACTCTAAAGACAACCGAGATGGTTGTTGACTAACTAGAATCGTCATCTATTCAAGAAAAAACTCTCCGACTAGCTGAGCAAAGCCAAAAGGTTTTCAAGTACGGGGTATTGATAGATGTAGACTTCAACAATGACGTTCCAATATGGAAATTGTTCGTAGACGGATCTCATGTACAACTGGAAGTGGCACTGAACTCATCCTTAATACTCTAGATGATTTGGACGTCGAATATGCATTGAGATTTTAATTTTAGGCTTCTAACAATGAAGTCGAATATGAAGCATTGATCACCGATTTGGAGTTAACCTCGTCATTAAGCAGCGAGTAGGTGATAACCCACAGTGATTCTCAACTTATTGTCCATAAGTTACTAGAAATATATAGCATTAAAGGGGAAATAATGGTGAAATATTTGAATAAGTCAAAGGAAGTTATCTCCTCATTTCTCGCAGTTAAGGCGGTCCGTATTCCAAGATTGGACAATGCCCAAGGAGATGCGCTTACTCGGCTAGCCTCAACAACCCCAATGGAGCTTAAAAGAACCATCCCGATAGAGATTCTAACTAGCAAGAGCATTGCTTAGGGGGTAGTCAACATCATTTCTATAGAGTTAGGGCCTTCCTTGAGGGATCTGATCAGGGACTACATTGAAAAGGGACTTTTACCAGCCGACCAAAAAGAAGCATATAAATTGAGATATAAAGCAGCTCACTATATTCTGGAGAAAGGTACACTGTACAGAAGGGGCTATGTAGTCTCTTTACTTCGTTGTGTCCACCCAAATGAGGTAAATGATTTAATTAAAGAGGTACATGAAGGCTCATGGGGTGCTCAAACAACTGAGAGATCTTTAAGACAACAGATAATAATGCAAGGTTATTACTGGCTAATAATGAAGGCAGATTGCGTTGCCTTCTCCAAGAAGTGTGATAAGTGCCAAAATTCACCACTATTCATAGAATACTAGCAACAACTCTAACACCATCATTTCTCCATGACCTTTTTTTCCATTTGGGGAATAGACCTGGTCGGACCATTGTCGATCACCAAAGGAAGGTTCAAATACCTGGTTATAGCAGCCGATTACTTCATCAAGTGGGTGGAGGCTGAACCCCTTAATTGACATACCCTATCAAAGGTTATTCCAATTTATATGGAAGAGGATCATTTTTCAGTACGACATACCTTATGCTTTCATCACTGACCATAGCGCTCAATTTGATAATGAGGAATTTGAGGGGTATTGCATCAGATCCAACATCCAGAAACTTTATTCAGCTCCTGGACACTCGTAATGCAGTGGACAAACATAAATCACCAACAAAACCTTTCTAGATGGATTGAAGAAAAGGTTAGGCAATGCTAAAGGTAACTGGATTAATGAACTCCACAGTGTTCTTTGTGCATATAGGACCACTCCCAAAGTAATAACAGGGGAAACCCCATACATGCTAGCTTTTGGCACTGAAGTAGTGGTACCAGTTGAAATAGGTCTGTCAACTACAGAGTGTTCAATTTTGATTCACTTAAAAGTGATCTTAAGAGGTGACTAGATTTGGACATGATAGAAGGAGTCAGAGAAGACATTTCTATTCGGATGGATGCTTACCAACAATGGACTACAAGGCTTTATAATCAAAGGGTCAACCCGACCAACCTAAAGCAAGGAGATTTTGTGCTCAATAAAGTAATCCAGAAAAACAACAAGATGGAACCTCATTAGCATGATCCATACCGTATTTTGGTGGTAATCCGACCAAGAACTTATCGTGTAGAAACTCTAGAATGAAAGGAATTTAAGAACCCCTAGAATGCTGATCATCTTCGCAAATATTATCAATTATTTTATTTTCGATGTAATTGGTTATTTAAGATAACGAAATTACATGTTTTTACTCATTATACTTCCCTTTTATGTTTTGTTTTTAGAAGTATGATGTGGTACACCGCCACTACTTTACTTTAAATTAAACACAAAAAAGTTAGTTCAAACTTTTTCAACTATAAAAAAGTTCAAGCTTTTATAAGTTCAGAAAAGTTCCTCGTCGAAATTTTCGGACTTCAGAAGAGTTCCTCGTTAAACTTTTCCAACTTCAAAAAAATTTCTCGTCAAGCTTTTTAAACTTCGGAAAAGTTCATTGGTAATAATTTCATGTATGACTTTGGCATCGATAAATCATGAACTAGAAGTTAGTAAAATCTCCTGTCAAACACAAGAGGTTTTACTCGACTAAGTTAAAATAGATGGATAATTAGGCATTCATAATACACTTGGTTTCCACTGATAACTAATGCTACAACTTAGTTCAACAAAACTATTCACAGTTTTATCTACGAACAACATTAGTAGAATCTAACGCATTACAAACAGATTCAATTACGAATCAAACATCTAACGTTTAAGTGAGACATTTAATCAATAAACTAATTAACTAGTCAGTATACAAATTATCTAGTCGGCAACAAGATTAATAATAACAAAAACTTAAATATAAAAGACAAAAATGTCTTAAAGAATTTCATTTCATTTCAATTACAAAACAAAGGTCAATCAAATACAAGATACAGTTTATTCCATTAGATGCTTTCCATCTACCTTGCTCATCCTAATAGGAGGTTCGTTAAGGGTGCTCAGATGATTAATGGAACTAAAAGGCCTTCTACTAGTACGTCTACTGTCGCTCGTCCGATCAAGAAGATGATGGGGATGCAGATATTCCACTTCCCCTTCAAGGCTAAAGTCCCCAATATACTTTCGAATCAAACTATGAGGAATGGCATCAGGAGGGATTCAACTAAAATCAATTGAGAAAGGAGGATCAGGATAGTCTAACATCCCTGGGTCATGCCAGTACCATAATTTATTATCTTGGGGTATCTTCAACAAAACAAGCAGGTTCATTCAACCCCACTTATAGCCTTCTGTGACACCCCGACTAATTAAATACCGGGTAGCTACTCCTTTATTAAATTAATTCAAAATGCCAAGTTGGTCCAGTTAATAGCATCACTGTCGAAAACGTTTTAATGATTACTAACCACCTAGTATTTAAAAAGTAAGTGCCAAATTTTATTTAAAGTCTGATTAACATGCAACAAGTGTAATGAAGAAATAAATAACACCATTCACCATACTGAAGTAAAACGAATAACCATCACATAGTGTAAATAAAGTCTGGAGGAAAACTCCTCACTACAAATCCCACAACTGAAAAGTAAACTGAATACTGAAACAATACATGCTAAAGTCTGAAAACTGAAATGTAAAAGATGCTCTAAATAGAAATGGGCAACATGCCCTACAACTGATAGATAGTGACTCTGGAATCCAAAAGATAGAAGCGTCTACAAGAAAATCCCTGTAGCTTCCACAAACAGCTACAGCTCGTCACCTGAATGAGTATCCTATGCTTGGTGTCCTTGTGGCTGGGCACCTAAAATGGTTTTACAAGAAAATGATTTGAAAAGCAAACGGGTCAGAGCCCGAATGTGGAGTTATTTTAAAAACCTGCAAGTGGTTTAAAAACATTTAAAACATTAAATGCAAAGTACATGTTAGGATGTACACTCACATGATATTCTCACCTCTCGTCTAACTATGCACTCCTAACGTAAGTACCCATCTATAACGACACAAACCACTAGCTAAGTGACATCATCTCTAGCTAGACTATCATAGGTCCTACCCATATTACTCGGTTCTAATTAACATCATAACGCTCGTAATTAAGTAGGGTTTAACGTAAACTCAGATGCTCAATATGCAATATATATAACTATCAGCTAACTCGTTACATTCTCGAAATAATACCGTAATTATATTCACAACGTTAACATGAAGGTTCCCATTAATTAAGTGTATATTAATCACATCATAAATATACAGTACAAGCACCCCGAGAACTAATATGTGGAGCACACATACTCTGCTATCCATCCCGGTACATCACGTACATAAGGATTACATATTCCGAATCTCTCAGGAATAGTTCACAGATAACAACATCACAAACAATGGAGGCGAACACAGTCACATCACATAGGTCACGCACATACCTACGCTCCTACGATCAGCGGACTTATTAATATCCCAATAAGTCTTTCCATGACCTATGTTCATCAAGGTAACCAGTCTAAATCCGGGCAACACAAGGATTAGAGGGCCCTAAGCGAACGCAAACCTCCTGTGATAGCAAGTATGGTAGGTATGTCATACACACAATTCATATACCAATACTAAGTAAACACACGTCTTAGTAATACCGTAGTTTAATCGTAGTACATATCGCATCCTCGTACTAACTTATAATATCTACACTTATATTATTCCGGTTCATCATCATACGCGCCATAATCTATTCTCACGTCGTAGTAGACACTCACGTCTCAACCCAAATGGTTCATTGAATTAAATCTCTCGTATATAAATTTACTCCTCGTAATAACCCAAAAGTCCCAAATCTATCCTTACATCATCAAAGGAAGGTTATCTATATCCTCGAACAAGTTTACGGGACTCCAAAAATCAAAACAGTCCAAAAAGGACCAAACTGTCAACTCGTTAGAAGTCTTGTTCGAACGAGACTGTTCGAACGAGATTCCTCTGCCAACTCGTTAGAAGTCTCGTTCGAACGAGGCTGTTCGAACGAGATTCCAGTTCGTTCGAATGAACTGTACCTTCTAACGATATCTCGTTCGAACGAGATATCAAACGAAACCCCTTCTCGTTAGCAGCAACTGGTCAACTCGTTAGAAGCTTGTTCGAACGAGTTCGTTCGAACGACCTGGGTAGGGGCTTCTAACGAGCTGCCAGATTCATCCCAGATTTTCTAAGTTACGTTTCTCACCATTTTTAACACCTCAATCCTTCTCCAAAGATCGTTCTAACAGAGTTTTAAGTCCTCTAATCATACTATAACATGCTAAAGTCATATACTAACATCTCTTAATACATTAAGGCATCCTAAACATCATTAAATCACAAGATTTTATACTTTTCCCCAATTTTATCAAGAACATGAACCCTAGGTTTATATCATCATCAAATCCCAGAATTTAATTCGTTTTAATCTCTTCTAATAACAATTATTATGAGAGAAATCATCTACCTATCATTCTACATGCAATTCTCTTCAAAATTTCCAAGTTCTAAACTCCAAACTACATGGGTTTTCATTCATCTTTCAAGAACAATTAAAATTCCTCAATTTCTAACATGGAAAAGACATTCTATGAATTTAAATGGGATAAAGTCACTTGCCTTGATTGTCTCTGAGTTTGGTGTAGGTTTGGTAGAACTTTTCTATAGAATTTCTTCTCTCCAAGCTTCCTCTCCAATGGTGGCTTAAGGTGGCTAGGGTTTTGATTTGGGAACTTAGAAAACTCTTCTAATAACCTACGTAGCCTTCTAGGTTAATATGGTTTGGTTAATAGTCTTAGTGGGTTTAATCCACATCAGATTTACATCTCTAATTTTCGTCACTTTTAATTCCTAAAAATGTAAAATTACCAAAATACCCTTTATGATGCCGGTATGGCCTAAAAATACCCCGGAATCCAAACTACACCCCCGGCTAGTGTTTTCTGACTATCTCGACCCTTCTGGACGCGTTGGCGCATTCAAAACGACCATACGGTTTATAGATTTTAAATTTACTTTTATAATCAAAATATTATACCATGATGCGGCGGTCCCACGCGTCTCAACAAAATTTCTAAAATGCCGTATATAAATCTCACGACAACTTTCATAATTCCAAATTCATATATAATCATATATGCTTATAATCAAATACCAACTCGCATCTCGTTAGTATTTTTAACCCGGATTAATTTCCAATTAATACGCATTTAATTAATTAATCCTAAAAATAAATATAGCCAAAAGTACGGGGTATTACATACTCCCCCCCTAATAACTGAATTTCGTCCCGAAATTCGAAACTAGAAAGTACCTGCTAAAAACAGCTCTGGATAACGTTCGCGCATCTCATCCTCGCGCTCCCATGTGGACTCCTCGACATTGTGATGTCGCCACTGAACACACACTAACGGGACTATCTTTGACCGCAACTTCCTCTCACTTCGGTCCAAAATAGCAATCGGCCCCTCCTCGTAGGAGCTATCCGGCTGGAGATCGATGTCCTCCACATCAATGTGAGAATAAGCCAAATTATCTCTAAGGTATTTCCTTAGCGAGGAAATATGAAACACATCATGAATCCGATGCAAATGCTCCGGTAACCCAAGTCTATACGCAACCGGTCCGATCCGCTCAATAATAGGAAACGGCCCCACATACCTCGGTGCCAACTTCCCCTTATTCCCGAAACTCATAATCCCCTTCATAGGAGATACCCTGAGCAAAACCTGGTCACCTACTTGGAACTCCCTGAAAAATCTCTTCGCATCAGCATAACTCTTCTGCCTGTCTTGAGCTACCCGAATGCGACTCCGAATCAACTCAATCCTTGCCGAAGTATCCTGAATCACTTCCGGCCCAAGCAGTTTGTTGTCCCCCACCTCTAACCAACATGCTGGGGAACGACAAGACCTACCGTACAATGCCTCAAACGGAGCCATGCCAATAGTGAAATGATAGGAGTTGTTGTAAGCAAACTCCACCAGTGGAAGGTACTGCTCCCATCCACCCCCGAAGTCAATAATGCACATGCGTAGCATGTCCTCTAACATCTGATTCGTGCGCTCTGTCTGCCCATCGGTCTGCGGATGATAAGCCGTACTCAACCGCAATTCCGTGCCCATGGCCTCCTGGAAACTCTCCCAAAACCTCGAAACAAATATCTTGTCTCTGTCAGACACGATATTTAGGGGCACACCGTGAAGTCTCACAATCTCTGAAATGAAGAGCTGGGCATACTGTCCCGTAGTGTAGTCAGTCCTTACGGGTAAAAAGTGAGCGACCTTGGACAACCTGTCCACAATTACCCAAACGGAGTCGTGACCCCTCTGCGACGTAGGTAACCCTGTGATAAAGTCCATGGATATGCTCTCCCACATCCACACCGGGACCTCCAATAGCTGTAGCAATCCTGCTGGTCTCTGATGATCCACTTTTACAAGCTGACAAGGGGCGCATTTCGAAACAAACTCAGCGATATCTCTCTTCATACCGCTCCACCAATACTGGCGTCTCATGTCTTGGTACATTTTGTCCCCTCCGGGGTGTACCGCGAATCGTGAGCCATGCGACTCTGCCATCACCTTATGTCGCAATTCCTCTCCTTCCGGAACTACCAATCTCCCATTGAAGCGTAATCCTCCGTCTGAGCTAACGGTGTAGGACTCGGCTCCCTCTGCTAGTAATCGAACTATCTGCTCCTGACAGAACGAGGCATTGGCCTGTGCCCGTACTACCTTCGTGACAATCTGCGGTGTAATGGTCATCACAGACATGAAAGATCAGGCCACTGCATCCTGGTGTCCCAATTCCTTCCATTTAACCTTCCACACCTCTGCCACTTCATCTGCTGGCCTACGGCTCAACGCGTCTGCTACC
The DNA here is from genome assembly GCA_949130495.1 of Sambucus nigra. NCBI lineage: Eukaryota > Viridiplantae > Streptophyta > Magnoliopsida > Dipsacales > Adoxaceae > Sambucus > Sambucus nigra. The sequence continues at coordinate 303,621,222 of OX422208.1, forward strand.
ACGTTAGCCTTTCCCGGGTGGTACTGGATGTCGAACTGGTAGTCTTTCACAAATTCAAGCCACCTACGCTGCCGCATATTCAACTCTTTCTGCGTGAACAGGTACTGTAGGGACTTGTGGTCCTTGAACAGTTGGAACTTCTCCCCCAAAAGATAGTGCCTCCAGATCCGTAGGGCAAATACCACTGCTGCCAACTCCAAATCATGTGTGGGGCAATTCTTCTCATGAGGCTTAAGCTTACGGGAAGCATAAGATATGGCCTGTCTCTCCTGCTGCAATACACCTCCCAGTCCTTGCAAAGACGCATCGGTGTAAACCAAATACTCAACTCCCGATCTCGGCAATGCTAACACAGGTGCTGAGGTCAATTTGTCCTTCAATTCATCGAATGCCAACTGACAGGCATCACTCCAGATGTAGGGCACACCCTTACGAGTCAGATGTGTCAAAGGACCTGCTATCTCCGAGAAACTCCGAATAAACCTCCTGTAGTATCCTGCTAGACCCAAGAAACTACGAATCTCAGTCAGTGTCGTGGGCTGTCTCCACTCCCTCACCGCTAATACCTTCCCCGGATCAACAGATATTCCCTGGTCGGAAATAATGTGTCCCAAAAACTGGACTTCTTTCATTCAAAACTCGCACTTCTCATATTTTGCATACAACTCGTTCTGACGAAGTGTCTGCAAAACCTGCCTCAAATGCTCGGCGTGCTCCTCCTCTGTCTGGGAGTAAACCAGAATATCATCAATGAAGACAATGACAAACTGGTCTAGGAAATCCCTGAACACTCTGTTCATCAAGTCCATAAACACAGCTGGAGCATTGGTCAAGACGAAAGGCATAACCCGAAACTCGTAAGAACCATATCTCGACAAGAACGCAGTCTTCGAGACATCTTCCTCCCTGATACGCAACTGATGGTATCTCGATCTCAAGTCAATCTTCGAGAAGAAATAAGCTCCTCTCAACTGGTCGAATAAGTCATTGATTCGAGGCAACGAATACTTATTCCGTATCGTGACCTTATTCAACTCTCGGTAGTCCACACACAATCTCAGTGAACCGTCCCTCTTCTTCACAAACAGAACTGGAGCGCCCCAAGGTGAGGTACTCCTGCGAATAAAGCCCTGACCTAACAGCTGCTCTATCTGATCCCGTAACTCCCTCATCTCAGCTGGAGCCATACGGTACGGTGCGCGTGCTATAGGTCTCGTACCCGATAGCAAATCTATAACAAAGTCTATTTCTCGACTGGGTGGTAAGCCTGGTATCTCCTGGAACACATCCGAATACTCCCTGACTACTGGGATAGAATCTAAAGGAATCACTACCTCCTTAGAGGTATCCTCCTCAATGTAATACAGATGAGCGGTCGATCCTCCCTCTGGGCGAGGCATCGCCACTACAAACATCTCCTGCCCCGAAATGGCAAAAACAATGCTCCCGCTGAAGCAATCAATCATGGACCTATAAGCTACGAGCCAATCCATACCGATAATCACATCGTGAACATGCATGTCTAACACTAACATGTCTTCAGGTAATACCAAACTACCAATCCCTACTTCCACTCCCCGGCATATAAAGAATATAAGTGACCCACTCCCCAATGGTGAGTCGACACACGTCACTGTGCTTTTTGCCGTAGCTAACAATCCTAAAGCTTTCGCGAAGTGTGTAGCTATAAAACAGTGTGTAGCACCCGTATCAAATAACACCCAACCCATAGTGCCATGGATAGGAAACGTACCCTCAATCGCGGGCGGTGCCTGTGGAACTGCAGCCTGGTGGACGTTGTAGACACGTCTATACTATAGTTGCCCCTGCTGAGCTGGGACTGCTGGAATGGGTGGCAAAGATGCCATCTGTGGCGGTGCGGGAAGAGCGACGGGAAACATAGGTCTTCGTGGCTCCTGGCGAGCACCCTGCTGCTGCTGCTGCGGGGCCCTGCCCCTATCAAGACAATCCTGTCGCTTATGGCCAGTCTTGCCACAAACAAAGCACTTCCCTGGGAAGTTCCCTCCTCTCTGTCCCTGCTGTCCCCGGCCCTGGTGGCCGTTACCGTTCCTCCCTTGGCCCTGCTGGCCCTGGTGAAACTGCTGCCCATTCTGCCCCTGTGGCCCTGATGGCCGTTTGGACCCTGATGGCCCTGACGGAAACCTCCCTGTCCCTGTCTGTAGTTCCCTGATCGGAACCTCTTATTATCCCCCTGCTGGGAGCCCTGCTCATTCTTTCTCTGCCCCTGACTAGATTGTGCCCCGCTGGCACCATGTCCTCCAGTCCTGCCCTGATGGCTAGACTCCCCCGACCTCTTACCCTCGGCCATATGAAAACGGTGGTCCTGGCAGTGTAACAATGCCGCGTTAACCACATCAGAATAAGTGGCCAATGATAGGTTCCCTAGCAGATGTTGACGGATCCTCCAAGTCAACCCGTCCGTGAACTTATCAATTTTCTTCTTCTCTGTTGGTATCTCATCTGGAACGATATTCAACAGATTCGTGAACTCGGCCACAGTCTTGCCCTCCTGCTTCAAACTCATCAATCTCCTCCTCATTTCCGTATGAACAGCTGACGGAAAGTACTTGCGGTCGAACCGCACCCAGAACTCCTGAATCGTGAGAGTATCCCTCTCCTCCATGGTGGTAATAGACTCCCACCACTGTAGCGCAGATCCAACTAGCTTGAAAGTAGCTAGCACCTGTTTCTGGACATCCGTGCACTCATGCATCCTCAAGTGCCTCTGCATATCCTTCCTCCACTGGCTCGAGACTACTACATCTGAGCTACCTGCAAACTTTGGCGGATGCGCTTTCTGAAAAGCGTCACGTACACGCTCCCAAGCAGACGGGAATGCATTAACCTGCACTGGCGCAGCAACCTGCGCCTGAGGTGGTGCCTGCTGAACAACGGCAATGGCGGCATTTACCGCTTGAGCTACTATAGCTGCAACCTCAGCGGCGTTCATCATGCCCTGAACTGGAGCGGGCTGGGGTTCGGGCGTTGCATCCCTGGGAACTCGTCGTGCACGTCGTGGAGGCATCTGAAATAAGAAAAAAGTTTATAAGTTCGCTGTTTATAAACATAAGATAGCTGAAGAACGAAGCATACACAAAAAGAGTACAACAGTCCTAAAATATAGGGCTCTATATCAAAGAAACGTAGCAGAAACATAATAAGCCGTCAGATCCTAAAGGACACTAGAACCTGATGCTCTGATACCACCTGTGACACCCCGACTAATTAAATACCGGGTAGCTACTCCTTTATTAAATTAATTCAAAATGCCAAGTTGGTCCAGTTAATAGCATCACTGTTGAAAACGTTTTAATGATTACTAACCACCTAGTATTTAAAAAGTAAGTGCCAAATTTTATTTAAAGTCTGATTAACATGTAACAAGTGTAATGAACAAATAAATAACACCATTCACCATACTGAAGTAAAACGAATAACCATCACATAGTGTAAATAAAGTCTGGAGGAAAACTCCTCACTACAAATCCCACAACTAAAAAGTAAACTGAATACTGAAATAATACATGCTAAAGTCTGAAAACTGAAATGTAAAAGATGCTCTAAATAGAAATGGGCAACATGCCCTACAACTGATAGATAGTGACTCTGGAATCCAAAAGATATAAGCGTCTACAAGCAAATCCCTGTAGCTTCCACAAACAGCTACAGCTCGTCACCTGAATGAGTATCCTATGCTTGGTGTCCTTGTGGCTGGGCACCTAAAATGGTTTTACAAGAAAAAGATTTGAAAAGCAAACGGGTCAGAGCCCGAATGTGGAGTTATTTTAAAAACCTGCAAGTGGTTTAAAAACATTTAAAACATTAAATGCAAAGTACATGTTAGGACGTACACTCACATGATATTCTCACCTCTCGTCTAACTGTGCACTCCTAACGTAAGTACCCATCTATAACGACACAAACCACTAGCTAAGTGACATCATCTCTAGCTAGACTATCATAGGTCCTACCCATATTACTCGGTTCTAATTAACATCATAACGCTCGTAATTAAGTAGGGTTTAACGTAAACTCAGATGCTCAATATGCAATATATATAACTATCAGCTAACTCGTTACATTCTCGAAACAATACCGTAATTATATTCACAACGTTAACATGAAGGTTCCCATTAATTAAGTGTATATTAATCACATCATAAATATACAGTACAAGCACCCCGAGAACTAATCTGTGGTGCACACATACTCTGCTATCCATCCCGATACATCACGTACATAAGGATTACATATTCCGAATCTCTCAGGAATAGTTCACAGATAACAACATCACAAACAATGGAGGCGAACACAGTCACATCACATAGGTCACGCACATACCTACGCTCCTACGATCAGCGGACTTATTAATATCCCAATAAGTCTTTCTATGACCTATGTTCATCAAGGTAACCAGTCTAAATCCGGGCAACACAAGTATTAGAGGGCCCTAAGCGAACGCAAACCTCCTGTGATAGCAAGTATGGTAGGTATGTCATACACACAATTCATATACCAATACTAAGTAAACACACGTCTTAGTAATACCGTAGTTTAATCGTAGTACATATCGCATCCTCGTACTAACTTATAATATCTACACTTATATTATTCCGGTTCATCATCATACGCGCCATAATCTATTCTCACGTCGTAGTAGACACTCACGTCTCAACCTAAATGGTTCATTGAATTAAATCTCTCGTATATAAATTTACTCCTCGTAATAACCCAAAAGTCCCAAATCTATCCTTACATCATCAAAGGAAGGTTATCTATATCCTCGAACAAGTTTACGGGACTCCAAAAATCAAAACAGTCCAAAAAGGACCAAACTGTCAACTCGTTAGAAGTCTTGTTCGAACGAGACTGTTCGAACGAGATTCCTCTGCCAACTTGTTAGAAGTCTCGTTCGAACGAGGCTGTTCGAACGAGATTCCAGTTCGTTCGAACGAACTGTACCTTCTAACGATATCTCGTTCGAACGAGATATCGAATGAAACCCCTTCTGATTAGCAGCAACTGGTCAACTCGTTAGAAGCTCGTTCGAACGAGTTCGTTCGAACGACCTGGGTAGGGGCTTTTAACGAGCTGCCAGATTCATCCCAGATTTTCTAAGTTACGTTTCTCACCATTTTTAACACCTCAATCCTTCTCCAAAGATCGTTCTAACAGAGTTTTAAATCCTCTAATCATACTATAACATGCTAAGGTCATATACTAACATCTCTTAATACATTAAGGCATCCTGAACATCATTAAATCACAAGATTTTATACTTTTCCCCAATTTTATCAAGAACATGAACCCTAGGTTTATATCATCATCAAATCCCAGAATTTAATTCGTTTTAATCTCTTCTAATCACAATTATTATGAGATAAATCATCTACCTATCATTCTACATGCAATTTTTCTTCAAAATTTCCAAGTTCTAAACTCCAAACTACATGGATTTTCATTCATCTTTCAAGAACAATTAAAATTCCTCAATTTCTAACATGGAAAAGACATTCTCTGAATTTAAATGGGATAAAGTCACTTGCCTTGATTGTCTCTGAGTTTGGTGTAGGTTTGGTAGAACTTTTCTACAGAATTTCTTCTCTCCAAGCTTCCTCTCCAATGGTGGCTTAAGGTGGCTAGGGTTTTGATTTGGGAACTTAGAAAACTCTTCTAATAACCTACGTAGCCTTCTAGGTTAATATGGTTTGGTTAATGGGCTTAGTGGGTTTAATCCACATCAGATTTACATCTCTAATTTTCGTCACTTTTAATTCCTAAAAATGTAAAATTACCAAAATACCCTTTATGATGCCGGTATGGCCTAAAAATACCCCGGAATCCAAACTACACCCCCGGCTAGTGTTTTCTGACTATCTTGACCCTTCCGGACGCGTTGGCGCACTCAAAATGACCATACGGTTTATAGATTTTAAATTCACTTTTATAATCAAAATATTATACCGTGACGCAGCGGTCCCACGCATCTCAACAAAATTTCTAAAATGTCGTATATAAATCTCACGAAAACTTTCATAATTCCAAATTCATATATAATCATATATGCTTATAATCAAATACCAACTCGCATCTCGTTAGTATTTTTAACCCGGATTAATTTCCAATTAATACGCATTTAATTAATTAATCCCCAAAATAAATATAGCCAAAAGTACGGGGTATTACACCTTCATTCTTGACCTACTCCATTTTCTTATCCAAATAAGTCAGAGCTTCATCATACCCATCCATCCAAACAGTTCTAGGTTGCTTATGAAAATGGAAGGTAAGTTGGTCCATATTATCTTAAAGCTTTTTGATGGCCTTGTCCTTCTCTTTGAGCTAAGCATCTTGGTCGCCCAGAGTCTTCTTGGTTCTCTCGTCATCAATGGTTGGCCGAACAACTATACGTTGCCCGAGGGCTTGGACAGGTTTGGTATTTTTTTTTGTAAAGCTTCCAACTCCTGCAAGAACCTGGAATTCTCAGTCTTTAATAATGAAACCCCTTCGTCTGGACTAATAGTTGATGATTTCTTCAGACTATCAAGTTCATTCCTCAGTGCATTATTTTCTCTTGCAAGAATGGCAGCAATTGATCGTCCATTCTCCAGTTCTTGGTTTAGGGACAATTTCTTCTAGTTCAAAGTAAAAGTGATGTCCTTAAACTTTTTGTTAAAGCCCCAGCCTTCACTAAATGCCTTATATTTGGCCTCATAGTCAGAATGGAGCAGTGCTTTTGAATGTTTGTGATCCTTCTGCAGCTGCTCAATCATTTTATAATTAGCAGCATTATTAGCTACAACCTTATCTAAAAGGCAATGAAGAAGGATATATAACTCCTTAACTTGATCGGAGACATTTGGGCCGAGCAACACTATTATATCTTCCTCAGACAAGTGTACATGGATAACTTCCAGAGCATCTCGCATTCAGTATAGACTATGACCTTCTTCTTGGCATCAAACTAGAAGGTTATAATCCAGAGTTTATGGGGAAAATCCAAAAAATAGACCATAGGAAATTAAATTCATTCAAAGGCAGAAACAATTGAGAAAAAAGGTGTTCTTTCATTCTTTAATCTTGAAGTACAGAGGTGGATACATCAGTAAGAAAGAAAAGAAAAGAAATAGAAAATACATATGAGGAAGGATAAAGAAGGAAACTAGCATATAAGGAGCTAACCTTCTCCTTATCCTCAGCTTGGTCTCGAATGGAAACATGTAGGTTGACACTTGCTTCTAGAACCACTGAAGACTCAATGGGCATCATTGAAGACTCCCCAGGCCCTTCTTTATTGTCAAACTCATCATTCAAGTTAGGAGGAGTGCTTGGGTTATGCCTTTGAAGGATAGTTTCTTAGCATACTCAGAGCCTCCGACCAACCTTCCTTCAAGGATAGATTCTTAGCATACTTAATCTGGATAGAAGCTATAAAAAGTTCTTTCTCCCAAACCTTATCGAAAGAAGCCTCTTTATCTTTCTTTCCATTATCTTTCAAAGTGGTAACCTCAGTAGTACAACCAACTGCTTTATCTTCAACAGTTTTGGTCTGATCCTTTAGCTCTGTCAATTTGTCCTCGATAGCCTTAGCACTTACATCACCACCTTTGCCTTGTTTTCGATAGTCTGGGATTTTTCATCAGTAGCCTTTATTTTGTCTTCTGTTATAGTTTCCCTATCCTTAACTTTTTTCAGCTCCTCCTCCCAAAACTGTTCCTTTGATTCCAAAGCTTGTCGTAAAGCAGCCAAAGATTCTCTTAGGCACTTAAAGTCCTCCTCCACTTCACTAGGGGAATACCTCATCTGGTCATCCTTCTTTATCATTTGGTTAAAGTCAACTAAAATCTGCAAAGGAGCAAACACAACATGATTAGGAGAAATTCAGTATTATGGGGAAAAAGCAGAAGATGAGATAATTACCAGTGCTAAATTATGACATATCCTCTCAGTTAGCCTTGACCTGGGCATGGGGGCTGATGCAACCTGATCAGTAAGGAGAGTTCCAGACTTGATTAAACCCCTGGCCAATCCAGGGTTAACAGCTACAAAAGCTGACCCAATGTCACTAAGGTCAGCTTAGATTTTTCTCACCAACTCTTGTTGGTTGACCCGAGTTTTCTTTGCATCCAACGCTTACTGGTCAGCTTGAGTGTTTTGGGCCTATTTATGAGGGTCAGACAAACCTCTCTTCAATCTCTCAAATCGAGACTCAGTATTTTGAGTCTCTTTAGCACCAAGGACTTGAGTCCTTTTAATACTGGCCTGGGATTTCTTCTTAATTGGCTTTTTGCCAGTATCAATATTTTTCTTTGGGGGGGAGGAGACAATGGACCACTCATCGAATTGGGCATCTTTGTTTTCACCATGTCTTTTGAAGGAGAAAGTTGGATTTCATAAATATCAAAAGACTCAAATGAGGAAGAATTTACTCCTTGGTCGAATTCAGCACCAACAAATTCTGCAGCTGTAGAAGTAGACACAGGATCTTCCTTTAGATTAATGGCAACCTGGAGCAGCACAAGTATTGGTCGGGAAACAAAAGAGCTGATAGAACTTTTGTATTCCAAAAGCAAGGAAGTATCTTGGGGATAATCCTTTCCAATTCTTTAGTTAAGACCTCACAGAAATTTGAGCTCTTCAGGATTGATCTTACCTTCTTTGTGACACATCTTCTTGCTTTCCACTGTATCAAAAGAAGATAACAAAGTTAGTCGGTAGAACTTAGAAACATATAAAAAAAAAAGAACAAATAAAGAACATAATTACAACTTATGTTATGCCTTACTTTGGGTCATCTGGCCCAGTATAAGAGACTCCCTGTGGAAGAGGAGCGTGTTATCAGTTCTTAACAACTACACCATAACCCTAATAGTCCTTATTCGAATCTGGTAAATTCACTACTAAAGCCCTATTGACTTGCCTAGTCTTTAAATAATATGTGCTCTCTCTAGATGTACCCCATTTATAACAAAACATCAACTCATTGATCCCTATATGGGTCCCGTAAATTTCGTTTAACCTATGGACACCATTTATAACCCTCTAAGTGTTGGGTGCCACCCTAGAAGGAGCGTCAAAGTATTGACAAAATTACAAGAAAAGAGGGTTTGGTGGAAAAATGATGCCACGCTTAGCAATAAATAAGGTGGGGATCCAGTGACCCTCAGGAAAAGAATATACGTCTATGGGACCTTGTGCTATTTCTAAATTTACAGGGCCGAAATTTATCTTTTTTCTCTAAACTCCTTTAATAAACCCACATTCACAATTTGAATTATAGAGGAAATAGAGAAAAGGATGATAAAACAGAGAAAGAGGGAAAAAAGGCTTACAGGGATAAAGGTGACTGCAAAAACTGAAGAAAAATGGTGGCAAACAAACAAGCTGTAAATGATCGTGCAAAGAAAGCTTGAAGATGAAGGAAATACTAAATGCAGAAAGAAGGAAAAGCTCCTACCTATTTGTAGGTTACCTCAATAAATGGGATTGAAATAATTAACTGAACAAACGATTGAGTTATTAGCGGGTGACCTCCCGAAGCTTCAAAAGACCATCGTTGCCTTTGGCCGTTCAAAAAAGTTTGAATTATTTACGAAAAAGCCATTATCAAACAGTATCAGTCAATTTTTTTGCAAGTATGGGAGGTCAGCTGCCGATCACCAGTTCAAAATAGTACGCTGAGAAACATCCTGAGCGCAATCCTCCATACTTTCAATCAATCATCAATCATAGAGCACTAGCGGATTTTATTTTATGTAAAAATACTCTCCCATGTGGACCAATGATAAATATACACTTGTCCTCCTACGTATCCGACCAGCCACCTTGATCGGAATCAAAGATACTTAGTTGCCTGGAAGGTTGACCAACTCCAGAATGCCAACCATTAGGAATATTAAAAGTTACTCGGATGGGATGCCAACCAACATTAAATTCCAAGAGTTTGATTTATCTTACACATATGTAAATGCCTGGCAATATAAAGGCATTCCTTCTATAGGGTTTTACACAATTTTAAATACAAAATACTCCTTCAGCTCAATGGACAATTCGAATCACTCATATGTACACCATACTAAGCTACTATAGCCCTATGAAATAATACCACAGTGGACGTAGGCTAATTTATAGTTGAACCATTCTAAAAATCTCTTCTCTTGTGTGTGTGATTTTTAGAGCGGTTCAGCTGTAAAATAGCCTATCATATTTTTATCTGTGATTATAAATCTGGATTAAGTCCATTTTAGACATCAACACATTTCACAAATTTAACTATTTAAACACAAGAAAGCATCATTTTTTTTTCTCTCAAATACAACTTTCTCATAAAATTCTATAGAAAAACATGTAGAAATCTAATCAAATTAATGTGAAAGTTGTAAATTTCTGAAAACGGCCCTAAATACGGTGATGCTTACATAATGTAAGGACATAGTCCGGGTCATTTAGTATGTCATATACCGTTAGAAGTTTGTTGAAGATTTGAGAAACTTACATCTATAATTGACGATCCGAATTTTAAGACAACTTCAACAATCATGTCCAACAAGGTCGAATTTGGTAAAATGTGTTTAAGTTCCATTTACATTTTACATTAAAAGTGTTGGGATATTTTTATAAAATTTTAAATGATTTTTGAAATGATTTCAAATTATTTTAATCATAAAAGTTTTGGATAAATGCTCCTGATCCAGTCAACAGTTTTGCTTTTTAAGGATTCCACGTTATTTAATTTTTAAAAGTTTTTTAAGAGGATCAGTGATGGTCGTTCAAATGATGTCACATATCGTTCGAATGAGATGGAGTGTCGCTCGAACGACGTCGTGTTTTGTTCGAACAACAGGTGTTTTTAGCCTACTTCACCACCTTGATTTTTTATATAAATAAGGGTGTCAGGCTACTGATTTCGTGTGGAGAAATACTGGTTTTCACAGAATACGTTTTGGTTTATTCTCCCACACATTTGAGGGTTCATAACTTTTGTTTTACAATTCACAATCCCAATTTATTTTTTGTGAGTTGTTTTGTGGAACCCGGAAACATAGTTTTCTACTGGTTTATTCTTTGCGGGGAGAACTTTAAATTCGAGAGATGCGTGCTATTGTGGAGTGAGTCACTACAAAGTTTATGATTGTGTGTCACTGAGGTTCGCTTCATGTGAAACTTTGCTGAAGACTACGTGTCCGTTATGGTATAGCTGCGTGTGAACCATTGTTGATCGGTATTTCATTGTAATTCGATGTAAGTTGCAATTTACAAATATAGTGAAATAAAAAGATTTTGCTCGTGGGGATTTTTTCGAAAATTTGTGTCGCATATTTATTTATGATGGTTTGACATATGCACGCACGTAGTTGATTGAGTTTGAGGGATGAATTGATTTATTTCATAAGTTGACTCTAATTAAGTACGTTTGTGATTGGAATTTGCGCAACTATTCGAATCGGTATCACACATAAGACACTTTTCTCAAATTGGTATCAGAGCAGGTTACGCTAATTTATCCTGTATTCCTATTTTTCGCAAGATTTGTGTGATATTGGTTATTTTTGAAAAATCTGAGTTTTTATCGCAATGTTTCCAAACGAAAAATTTATATAGTCGGTTGTGAATTTTTGACGGGTCTTATTATGCTTACTGAAAAGCCAGTATGAAATCCCATTTAAAAGAAATCGACCAAAGAGTTTGGGTCATTTATGAAAGAAGGTGGACACCTCCCTCTGACACCGCAAATAATGTCACGGCTTTAAAACCCGTGTCAGACTGGACTGAGGATGCGTTTAGGTGGAGCACTTATAATTCACGTGGGCTTAGTGTAATTTTTGGACACATCACCCCTGACGAGTTCCAACATACTATGACGTGCACCACGTCTAAAGAAGCGTGGGATATTTTGCAATTCACCCACGAGGGCACTAACACGGTCAAAGAGTCTAAAATTCAAAATTTAACCACTCAATTTGAGACAATCACTATGTTAGAGACTGAGTTTTTTGACGAGTTTTATGCACGTTTGTTTGATATTATCAACACTAGTTTTAACCTAGGTGAGCCTATACCTGATGCACGAGTGGTTAAAAAAAATTTAAGATCGTTGCCTAAACGTTTTATCCTAAAAGTGACTATTTTAAATACCTTAGGAAATTTAGGTAGTCTAAAATTAGAAGAGTTGGTAGGAGACCTCCAGACATACGAAATTGACATGTTTTCCGACACTGTCAAACCTAAGGATAGAGAGATAGTGCTTAAAGACCAAGATAAGTAAAAGAAAGTTAGTTTTTGTGAGTACGAGTCTGAATTTGAAATGGCCCTGCTTGCAAAGAATTTTAAAAAAAATTCTCCAGTTATCGAAACAAAATTCTTCCAATAAAAGGTTTTCGGAGAAAAACAAAAAGAAAGACAAGGTCAAAGAAAGCGGTGAAAAAGAGAAAGAGGGTGAATAAAAGTTGGAAAATTTAAAATGTTTCGAGTGTGAGGGGAAAGGGCACAAGTCATTTAAGTGTCCCACTAGACTTAGGAGAGAGGACAAGAAAGTTGCTATGCCAGCAACCCTAAGTGATAGTGACGAAGATGTGAATGAGTCTGAGGATGAGTCTTCACAAGGAAAGTGTATTGCCTTTTTAGCCTGTCAAGAGAGCACACCCACTTTATCCCACGAGGATGAGGAAACGTGTGCACGTGATACACCCGAGGAGGTTTTGAGTGTTTATAACAAGTGCGCTAGTGATTATGACAGTGAGCTCCAGATTACGTTTCGAGAGTTGTACGCCGAGACCTTAAAAACTAAAAAATTGAATAACAAATTGGGTCTCAAGGTGAAAGATTTGGAGAGTAATATTACGAGTTTGAGGCCAAAGCAAGTCAACTCGAGAAAGTGAAGGTTTCTTTGAGTGAGAAGTTGAGTACTTTGAGTAAGGAAAATAGTGAGCTTATAGTCCGCGTGTCACAATTAGGGATAGGTATTAAGCATGTCCTGGAGGCTAAAGTCACTTTAGAGAACGCATCTAAGAAGGTGAGAAAGATGGTTCTCAATTATGTTTTCGGTGGTGATGAAAGTCTAGGAAAAGGTTATAACGGTGCATCCACTTTTTTTGTTGCTCCCGAGCCAATTCCCACTTTGGTGATTGATTCACGTGATTCTCATCCCAACACACCTAGGCGTCCCATTACTATTAGGAGAACACGTCCTAGAATTTGTGAAAAATTACTTCCTTAGCCGGTTTATGTTTGCTCCCATTGCAAAAAGCGAGGACACCTTAGTGAATTTTTCTTTAAGTTGGGTTTCGTGCCAAATTATGCAGTTGCACATGTTCACCCACATGTACCCAGTCATGATACTTTGCTTGCACATAATGATAGAGAGTTTGCACATATTCAAGAGCAAGTAAAGTTTTTGGTCAAGACTTCACATGATTTAATGGAGTTGTTTCAAAAGATGTCACCATCTTTGGAGAACTCCACCACACTTCCCGGTTGAGGTATAGACATGTTTACTAGCATAGGGTGATTTACATGATGACACTTTTGCATATTTCTAGTATGTACCATATGTATGTTATTTGCATTTTTTGTTTTTGGTACTATTTTTGCAATGTTTTAGATCTGTTTGTCCATTCCAAGAACTGTTTTATGAAATTTTCTCACTGGACGATACTGCATGATATTCTGTATATTCTAAAAAATTTGTGTTTCTCGTTCTAACAAGATTACATCTCGCGCGATGTCTTCTCGCGAGATCGCATGTCGTTCAAACGACATGGCATCTCGTTCGAACGACCCCGGAATTGTTTTTGTTTGCAATTCTGTTTTATATTCATAAATGTTATTAGTACTGCTAGGTTATTTCTGAACAGTGTTCAAAAATACAAAAAGATTTTCTATATTTTGAAAATTTTGAAAATTTTGAAAAAAATCCAAAAAGAGTTTTGTATTTTTTTCACCTTATATGAATTGACATTTAGGATGACCAAGTCACATTTTCATGCCATATCCACGCGACTATTTGATAGTGTTTTGAGACAATATTTTGTGTCATTCATGTGATTTACAAAGTTTGGAGTCTTTGAGATGATATAGTGTTGCTACCTATATGATTGACTATATTTGTCCTTTATTGCACACATGCACGGATTTTTTTGACTTTTGTTCTTGTCTATCACATGTTGGTTGAGTGTTTCCATCTTAAATTTGTCTATACAATGAACCACATGCGATAAAACTTGACAAAAAGAAGGGCATAATTTAAACCGTTTGTGAGATTGTGTGTTTTGTAAAACGGTGAAGTTCTATGAACTGTACTCATTTTTTCCTTTGAGATTAAGCCACCGTTTAAATGGACCTAAAAAATTGAAGAATTTTAATTATTCGGGGTCTAATGAGGTTTAAAAGAGCCCGAAAAAATTTAAAGGCTATAAAAAAATATATGTGAAAGATGGGCCATTAGGTTTATTCACCAATTCTCCAATGTTTGAGAATTTAGATAACCTAAAAAATAAAGTATATCTGAGGGAGTTTGGTTGGAGAATTTTCGACGGTTTGCATGTCCTTGAAAGTCATAAAAAAGCATTACATATTTTTGGACGTTATTGGTGTAGAAATCATTTATACCTTGATTTGTTGATATGATTAAGACGATGTCATCTAAATTCAACAATTCTACACCTAAGCTATATTTTTGATGTTCATCCATTAGGAGTACACTTATGCTTCTTGCACATATGATATGATTGAGTTTATTTTCCTATCGAATTTGTTCACACCCATTCATTCCGTTTCCACAATTTGGTTATCTTAGGATAATTCATGGTGTGTGATTTTTGTACCATCATTTTTTTTGTATAAAAAATTAAAAAATTGAAAAATAGTTTGTTTGCTTAGTTTTTCGTGACACCACGATTGGATTTACTTGATTTATTCTTTTCCTTGTCTATTTCGGACAAATAAAAAGGGGTAGAACGAATTATGATACTATGGGGGACTTTTATATATGGGGGAGATTTGATTATGTGTACATGTTTATGTTTATATCATTTCAAACTCGATACGTCATGAGGTTTTTGCTTTATCTCATGTGTGTAGGTATGATTGAAGATCCTTATAGTGGACACCCTGATGAGAAAATCTTGGAGATTTGAAAAGTTTATTGTTGAAGCATTGTTTGAAGACATGCCATTTTATCCTTCCACTTTTGAGTTTATGGGAGGGTAGATTTGTATAGGTCATTTGGTTTTAATAGTTTGAATATTTTTGTTTTGTACCGGCATAGACATAGGGAGAGATTTGTAAGGACATAGTCCGTCACATTTACTATGTCATATACCGTTAGAAGTTTGTCGAAGATTTGGGAAACTTACATCTACAATCGACGATCCGAATTTCAAGACAACTTCAACAATCATGTACAACAAGGTCGAATTTGGTAAAATGTGTTTAAGTTCCATTTACATTTTACATTAAAAGTGTTGGGATATTTTTATAAAAGTTTAAATGATTTCAAATTATTTTAATCATAAAAGTTTTGGATAAATGCTCTTGATCCCGTCAACAGTTTTGGTTTTTACGAATTCCAAGTTATTTAATTTTTAAAAGTATTTTAAAGAGGATCAGTGATGGTCGTTCAAACGACGTCACATCTTGTTCGAACGAGATGGAGTGTCGCTCGACCGACGTCGTGTTTTTCTCGAACGACAGGTGTTTTTATCCTACATGTCACCGCCTTGATTTTTTATATAAATAAGGGTGTCAGACTACTGATTTCGTGTGGAGAAATACTGGTTTTCACCGAATACGTTTTGGTTTATTCTCCAACACATTTGAGGGTTCATAACTTTTGTTTTACAATTCACAATCCCAATTTCTTTTGTGTGATTTGTTTTGTGGAACCCGAAAACATAGGTTGCTACTGGTTTATTCTTTGCGGGGAGAACTCTAAATCCGAGAGATGCGTGCTATTGTGGAGTGAGTCACTACAAAGTTTATGATTGCATGTCACTGAGGTTCTCTTCATGTGGAACTTTGCTGAAGACTACGTGTCTGGACTGCGTGCCCGTTCTGGTATAGCTGCGTGTGAACCATTGCTGATCTGTATTTCATTGTAATTCGATATAAGTTGCAATTTACAATTATAGTGAAATAAAAAGGTTTTTCTCGCGGGGATTTTTCCGGAAATTTGTGTTGAATATTTATTTATGATGGTTTGATACATGCACGCACGTAGTTGATTGAGTTTGAGGGTTGAATTGATTTATTTCATAAGTTGACTCTAATTAAGTACGTTTGTGATTGGAATTTACTCAACTATTCGAATCGGTATCACACGTAAGGCACTTTTCTCACATAGGGATGGTTTGAACAAACAAAAAAAGTCTATATTTAGAATTTTCAATTTTGAAGCTCAAAACTTTAATCAAATTAAATCGAATAAAACTTGTTCATCAAATTAAATCGTTTTGTTGTGAAAAATCGATTTACCAAATTTTATCTTTTTAACCTAAAACATGCATCTAGGTGATAAGCAAATAAATTAAATAATATCAACACAACACACCGATGTATGAGGAAAATCATAAAAGGAAAAACTTCAGACAACCCAACCAAACAAATCACTATGATAAGGTTTTACAAAGACTAAACGTTAGACTTACTCACTGACTCGTCTCCCTCACAAGCCTTGATGCTCTTCTATATTCAACCTCCACTTTACATTGCAACATAGGATTCCACGCATGCAAGTTTCCACAATTCATACATCCACGCACGTCTCGGTATCAACCGATGAGGCTCAGTAACCGTTTACGAAATTGAATGATAGAACACCATTTATTCACTGCAACAAATCGAACAAATATGGCATCCATCACACGAAACAAGTTCTCAATTCAAGATTATGAGAAACAAACTTTGGTTCCCAAACGAAAGATCTCAAAGAATATGAATATGTAAATTTGGATATTTAAACACAATGGGTGAAACATGAGTTTTGGAACTTTAGTAAACAGGTAGGGGATTGATTTTCACTAAAAGTTCTTAAAATCTGACTCCAATTTGCCTATAAATAGTAAGACACGAATTTCCAGGTGGCTAGATCGTTCGAATGAAAAGCCTATTTCGTTATAATGAGACTCAAGTTTGTTTTAACGAAGAAGCTTTCTCGTTCCAACGCGCTTCCAATGGTATTGATTTTGCTAGACAAAACCTTCTCGTTTAATGTTCGTTAGATGTCTGTTCTAACAACTTTCCTAGTTTGTTCTACTGAGTTTAAAACTTCATTCAAACGAGAATGTATTTTTGTTCTAATGAGGTACAAAACTCATTCCAACGAACTCATAAACAAAAAAAAAATTATTTTCTTAAAAAATTATTTTAAAAACAATTCCAAACGATTTTGTTTAAAAAAACACCCAAAAATATTTTCAAGGATCATATTCAAAATACATCCATATCTTACGAGATCCTCGAAAAACATGAAGATAAACTTGGCACAAAACACAACACAATGTCCATCCACTTAAGCTTATCCTATATGTCCTCATCAAACATGTCACGGGTTTACGAGATTGACATGTAAAAGCCTAACCTATGACTAAAATAGTTTGTCCGAAATTAAGCCAATTACAAAGAAATTGACTCGATTGAAAAAATTTCCTTGCAAATCTCCTCCTTTGGCTATTCCGAAACAAAAACTAAAATAAAAACTCTATGGGCCGTCAAGCTCTCTAAAAAGACTCAATCCGCGCATGATAGACACAAACTTATGTAGCTTTGCACGCTTGTAAATTTTACCTCTTATTGTAAACCTGCACACTTAAACAAAGCTTCAAATGCAAAGAGAATATAACAAGTAAAGAATCTGCATAAGAATAAATTTTGAACTTTGTCTAATAATCTCAACTTAGGTAAGACGTCTCCCCTTAAAATAAGAATCCTATTTATGAAAGGAAAGATACCATTTCTCCCCCTTTTTGTTCAGAAATAGACAAAGCAATAAAGCATAAGACTATTCCTCCCCTATAAACCAAATCTCTCCTTAAATGTGTGAACATAATACTAAGAGAAATAGGAAGCAAGAAATAAAATCATGCAATAGTATAAAGTGAAAAAAACACAACATGGTAACACAATCACACATTATCCAAACAATGATCAAACATTATTAATATACATATGAGAAATAAACTAATGAGAACTCGACACGCATATATATAGGTATAAACAACCACAAAAACAAGACATAAACATATAAGTCTTACACACTAATATAGTATCAATATGTCTAAACATGTGGGATGATATGAATAGGTGTGAACAAGATACAAATTAATTATGACCCAAACACTCAAATATTTCAAGGAGTTCTATTTGACTGCAAAACTTTATCACACTAAGATTTAACCTTGAGTACAAGATAAAGTGAACTCTATTGACAAACAAGCACAATGCACATAAGCCTAGAATATTGATGATTATACAAATCAATAGTACCATGAAAAAAATAAGCATAACTAGGATTCATTGTGAAAACCCGTTGATATTCAACTATAACATCATAAAAATATGAACACAGATTATATTTCTTTTCACTCAATTCTTTTGAAAATGTCATTTTTTAAAATAAAACAAACAAAACATGTGGCCTTGGCATTTTTTTTGTTTTTATTTCCTTTAATATTTTCATTAGGGACTTGCCAACAATGGCTTTCCCATAAAGGAGATTTTCTCCTTTTGTATCCCTTTCCCGTACACGCTTATATTATCAATAAAATCAAGCATTCTCACCTGTAACGGTTCTTATATGCATAAATCCCCTATAGTAACAAATTATGTAGATGATAAGATTGATGGGAGAACATCTCGCATAGCTCAAATATAACATGTGAAGTTAAAGTTCAAAGAACTCATGCATGTGTGTGAGGAGGCATATACAAATTGAATCCATTAAGAAAATCAAAGTCGAAATAACTCCATGAAAGCGTGATTAAGAACAATCTAAGCATTGAAAATCATAAAAAAAATGTCCTATCCACATGGATAGTATGAAATGAATTGGATTCAAACACACTAATATGCCATACAAAATGTATAAAACAAAAATACACATAAACCGAAAATCTTTTTGAGTTTTTCTAAAAAAATTTAAAAGAAAATACCAATTTTAAAACAAACTAACTCAAAAGAAAAATAATTTTTTTTGTGTATTTCAATTTGACTCAATAAATGAAAAAAAATAAAATACAAAAGACTCAAAAAAACATACAACTAGCAAACATATATATCATGGAGCATAAAAGCTGGTGTATATAAACATTCAAACATAATCAACCATTATAAATAGCAAGGGAAGTATCATGCGCAAGCAAATGAGATCAATAAGTGTAATACGTAAATCCTCCAAATCGAATTTCCTAACCCAAATAGATGAATACTTAATGCGCAGGGTTTTGCGAACCATGGGGACACTTGACATCAATTTCCTAGAGTCTTTTCTAAGATCATATAAAAAACTTCTAAGGTAACCTATCCTACCACAGTGTGTGCACGTGTAAACGGGCGAGGAACGTGACCTTTGTGTTGACCTTTTCTAACATCCTGGGATGTGGTTGACCCTCTAAAATAAATCATGGTATTGACCTTAGCAACAAAAGTATTAGAACCATGGAATTTAGTACCATCATTACCAACACTACTCGAGTCTCTTAGATCATCTTTTAACCTCAAAATTAGAGTCTCAGGCAAAGAATTTGACTCTTCAGGAGTTAGGGAATCCTTCTTTAAATTTTTAATCATTACTAGAAAGTTGTCTCGCTCCCCCTCAATAAAAGTGAAATTATCATAAAGATCCTTCTCACATGCCCTCCAATTATTTATCTATTTATCATTATCCTCAATGGTACGTACACTAACCCTAGAAAAGTTAGAGTCCTCTAATTCTTTATCTATAAATTGAACTCTATCCTCACTCTATTTTTTGGATACTTCTAAAGATTTAAAATCACAATTCATGTCCATTAGCTTCTCACGTAGGAAATCTCTTTGAGTCTGAATAGTTTGCAAAAACAATTTTTTTTCAAGAATTTTAGTTATTTTTACAAACTTCAAATTCAAATGAGTTAAATTATAAGCACAATTATGAATATCATTAAACTCCTGTTAAATATCAAATTTGTCATCACTAAACACATCATATACTTATCATAATGGGAATCCATCGAGAGAAAAAGAAAAGAAAACAAACATGGGGGGGGGGGGGGGTAAACAGACCACCCTAAACTCTAAAAATAAAGATTACATAATAAATTAGTGTAACCCGCTCTGATGCCAATTTGAAAATGCCCTTAAATATGGTGATACTCATGCTGGGATGGTACGAACAAACAAAAAAGTCGATTTTTATAATTTTTAATTTTAAAACTCAAAACTTTAAACAAATTAAACGTAATAAAACCTATTCACCAAATTAAACTATTTTTTTATGAAAAAATGATTTACCTAAGTTTACTTTTTGACCTAAAACATGCATCAAAGTGATAAAAAGATAAAATAAATAAATTCAACCCAACATGTCGATGTATGAGGAAAACCACAAAGGGAAAAATCTCAGACGGTCCAGCCAAACAGATAAGATAAGGTTTTAGAAAGACTAGACAGTAGACTTACTCAACGACTCATCTCCTTTTCAAGTCTTGACAATCTTTTATCTTTAACCTCTCCTCTATAGTGCATCGTAGGAGTCCCTGCCGCAATGCACAAATCCATACACGCCTCGGTATCCGCTGATGAGACTCAACAACTGTCTATGGAATTATAACGCAGAACATCGTTTCTTCATCACAACAAAGCAAATTAAGTACGGAGTCCACCGCACGAAACAAGTTGTCAATTTAAGATGATGAGAAGCAAACTTTGGTGCCAAAACGAAACATATCAAAGCATATGAATATATAAACTTGGATGTTTAAACACAATGGGTTAAACAAGGGCTTTGGAACTTTGGTAAACAGGTAGGAAATTGATTTTTGCCAAAAGTTCTTACAAAACTGAGTCCAATATGCCCTATAAATAGTAAAACACAAATTTCAAGGCAGAAAACTCATCAGAACAAAGATAGATAGTTCATTCGAATGAAAAGCCTATTTCGTTCTAACAAGACTCATGTTCGTATGAACTAAGAAGCTGTCCATTTTAAATGAGCATCCAACGAGCTTCCAATAAGATTGATTTTACTAGACCGAAGATTCTCATTTGATGTTCATTTCCTAGTTCATTCTAACAAATTTAAATCTTCGTTTTAATGAGAATAGACTTTCGTTCTAACAAGGTACAAAACTCGTTCCAACGAACTCAAACACAAAAATAATTTTCTTCAAAAATTATTTTAAAAACGGTTCCAAACGATTTTGTTTAAAAACAAACAGCCAAAAATGTTTCCAATGATCATATTCGAAATGTAACCATATCTTACGAGATCCTCGGGAAATGTGAAGACAAACTTGTCACAAAACATGACAAGATGTATGTCCACTTTGATGCTTGGCCGCTATGTTTTCATGAAATATGTTGTAGGCTTACGAGATTGACAATACAAAGCCTAACCTTTGATCCAAATGTTTTGTCCAGAATTAAGCTAATTATAAACAAATTGATCGGGTTGGAAATTTTGCCTTACAATTTCCCATCAAAATTGTTGTAAAGTTCATAAAAAATGCAACCATTTATGTGTGCCTACCTCTATACATACAGTGAAGTTTCATTTTTCTATGGCTTGTTTGATTGTCAGGTTATTTATGTGGGAAATTAATTTCCTGAACAAAAGCGAAGTGAAGTGAACCATAGGAAAAAGGGTATTTTCCTTTATGTTTGTTTAATATGAAAACTTGTAGGAAAACTGTCAAAATTTATATACTTACATGTATATATATACTTTTCATTTTATTATATACAAAAGTATAATATATTTATTATTTAAACGAACTAAAAATGTATAATTAAATTAATATGTATCCATTTAACTTTGAACAATACAAAATATGTAAGATTAAAATTAGGAACAACACTTTATTATTATTAGTCATATTGGGGCTTTTGATTTTCTTATCCTTTTGACATATTTCACACAAATTTAAGGAACCTAGACTCCCTAATCTTAAGACTTTCGAGAATATTTCATATATGCCTTCCAATATGCATAGTTTTTACCATCAAACACGGGTGACTAACTCTTCATTTACATGGTCCAAGTCAAATCAATAAAAAGTAACCAATTATGTGTCCATTTAAAGTAAATGGTGTTTAATTGAACCACATTTTAATTTTACCAAATAAATTAATTAGTCCAGTTACATGTTGGTGATTCTATAAATAAATGTATAAAATAATGCATGTAACCACACAAGAAACACATGTTTTTTGTATGGAAGCCCGTGCGGAAAAAACCATTGCCACGCCCCAAATCTAATAAAGTCCATAAATACTAATAATTTCCCCGTCTAATAATGAACAAACATGATTTACCTAGACGATAAGGATTCACACCACGATGTCTCACTCTTGCGCATGCTCCGACACTTTTCCCCGTACTAGAAATTAACTACTTGCGGTCAGCATAGCTTAGGTTTCAGTATCCACCAACTCGAATGATACATGATCTTCCCACACGAATCCATGTGCTATTTGTTATCTAGAAATACACCCAAAAAGGAGGGGGTGATTTTCTTATTGTAAATTAAATGGTGATTAAAAACTTTTCAAACTTCTTTCTTAAAGATTAATTGCCATATGATGATTCAATTAGTAATGAAGCAATTAATCAAATAATAATTAATAAGACTAGACAATTGATATAATTATTAAAGAGAGAGTTAAGAGAGATACTACAAGCCAAGATTTTAAAATGGTTCAGCCTTGCCTACATCCACGCGCGAGATGGTCCTAAAGAAACATCATTATCTCCGGTTCACTAGGTAGAACCAACAACCTCCCAAGGATTTATCACACCTTGCAAATCGTAACCAACAAGACGCTAAACTCATCCTTGTTTAAGTGATACCCACGTAAGATCCCAAGATCTAATCCTACCTTGACTCCCCGCACTATGGAATTATTATCCGCGAAGATACAATGAATTTAAATTGTAGTAACAATAGAAAGTATTGTTACCATAACGTTAAACAAATTTTGCTTAAATAAGTAATAATGGTGAAGTGATTTATTTACTTTCTCTCTATGAAAAGTAAATTTTCAAACAATCACAAGTACAGTGTTTGAAGGGTAAGCTTTTGGATCTTTGGCACAAGTGGGTAAGAGGATAGGAACTTGGCTTAAAGGGGTTTGAATAAGAACTTTTCCCCAAGTGGGTTTTTATGAAGCTTTTGCTCTAATGTAATTTTTGGGTCTAAAACTACCAAATGGGTTTTCTTGATTTCTCTCTCTAGAAACTCAAGGAATGGGATGACACAGGTTTGCTGATGGAATTTTCATAAACAAGATAATGTTGTACTAACTTATGTGATTTGGAAGAGAAGCAAATAGTTCATTTCATGGGCATTTCAAAAGGTAGCCATTTGAGGGTAGTTTAATATATAAAGAAACTTTGGTGTTATAAAATTAAAAATAGATTTGTTGAAAATCATTGTCCAAACTACTCTTGGGGTCATTTTTATACATATGGAGTCACTATATATGAAGGGAAACTTTTAAAAACTTGTCTTTTTATTTTTATTTTTTTCCCAGTTGAAAATGTCTGAATAAAATGGCCTAAAATATTCTCCGATGGAGTCAACTCTATACTAACTTGGAGTCGACTTTATAAGGGGAAAAGTGTGTTTTGATGTATATAAGGTTTAGGGAAGTTGTTTGGGGTTTGTACTTGATTTTATGATATTGTTTACTTCTTTACAATCATTTCTAAACCTTTTAAACTTGGGATGAAATTTTCTTACTTCTCTTGACCTCTTGTTACTTGAAATTATACTTAAGATTTCTTTATTTGGATCATGCTCTCTGTTTCTTAGTTGACTTGCTTATTTGAAACATTACTTTGTTGACTTGTTTCCTTAGAACATGGAATGTTGGGCTTGTTTCTTAATCACTTCATCTTTTACTAGGTTTTGTTCATACTCTCATGTTGTGGATGTCTTTAGATCCACTACAAGAAAAATGGTTATTAGGTATGATAAAAATATATCCCTAAAGCAACGGCTAAAAATCGTCCGTTATACTTCGCATCGCAACATATTTAAGGGACAAATTTTGTTGTACTAAATCCTAATTCATGGATACATTTGGCATTAGGGATGAAAAAATCATCCCAAAAGGTATTCCCGCACAAAAAATTCTCTTACGTGTAAAGAATATGGACGGTTTATCGGTCTGATATAGTCCTCTGATTCTGTAAAAAAAATATGAAATTACCGTCCCAGTTGTTGATGTAAAGCCCTAGACTTGATTTAATTTTTATGATCACAAATCAAATGTATAAGTGCCATTGTAAATACAAGCAAGAAAGTAAGAGAATTTTTAAAGTGGTTCGTCTATGTCAGAAAGCCTACATCCACTGTTCTTGTATTGATTTTAGAGACTACAGAAAACTAGGTATCTTGCCCTAGAATCTGTTCTGCCTTGACCTTAATGAAAGGGATACAATGTATTTATAGTGACCCAGAGGTCAAGGATTGGAATGTCGATGTATGGAATGCTTTTATATAATTAAGAATTTACATATGTACATAATAAATGTGACGATTGGTTGTATAAACCACGTGTAGTATGACCCCTGGTATGATGATGCTTCATTATCTTGTTGGTCGGCCTTCTTATGTTGATCGACATTCCTTGTTAGGCTATTATCAGCTGACTAGGATTAAGGCCACGTAAGAGTACAAGTGTTCATTTCTGATTAGTAGACGCAAGTAGATAATTTTTGGCATTAATAGAAGCCCTTAATGTTCCATGCTTGATGCTTGCATAAAAGCATGGAGCATTCATCCTTAAAGTAACTCGGATCATTCTAGTAATTATTATTCGGTAACCGACCTCCAACACTTGTGAAATTTTGCTGATGTTGTTTGAAAATGGCATTTTCGTAAATATTTTGAATTTTAGTGTACCACAAAAGGGTAAATGGATATTTTTCACCTTCTGATTTGCTAAGATGTAGGAATATCAATCGTTGGTTCACTTAATCATTCCATTCATTGTTTTTTAGGCGACTTAAAAAAGGAGGGATCTTTTCCTGGTTCTTCCTTACCCCCCAAAATTTTGAACAGTAGAAGCTATCTCTGAGCTTTGGTGCAATCGTTTTCCACCGTTCCTCCTTTACTTTGACATTTCTTGTTGAATCCTTAATCTTCTGTAAAAACTCTTTCTTTTCTTTATTTTTCTTTGCTTCCATCTTTTGAACCATGGTTTATATAGTTAATGATGAGTCTTTAGAGGAATTTAGGGAAGAGCATAAAATTCCATCTTGGATCGAATTAGAAGTCCTTTATGGCCTTTTAGATGTATATTCCTTGGATGAAGGTCACTGTATTCCCACTTTGTTTGTAGCAGAGTGTGGTTTTTCATTTCCATCAAATCCTTTTCTTCTTCATTTTGGTAAATATTTTGACATTGTCCCAACATGAGTGGCTCCCAACACTTGGAGAATTGTCAATGGCGTAAGCATATTAAACGAACTCTATGGGACCCATATTAGATTCCAAAGATTATGTTCTGTTACAAATGGTTCATTGCAGGAGAAAATACATATTATTTGAAAACCAGAGTTGTTAATAGATCTTTAGTGTTGAATTTTTCAGAATCCAATAAAGATTATTGGAGCTATGATTTAGTAGTTAAGAATTGGCAACATGCCCCCTCTTGATGGTGGAATACCCTATCGTGGTCCCAGATGACCTAAATGATGGAATTGGATGGGTTGTTATTTTAATTTTTGCTCTTCTTTTCTCATATCTTTTCTGATGTGTACAAAATATCTTTGCTTGTTGCTTTATTACAGAGGATCATAATAGAAAGCCCCCCAAGCTGGGTGAATTTAATTTAGAAGAACTCAAATTCTTATTAGGCCTGAACCAAAGAACATAAGAAAATCACCCCTGACCAGCTTCTACATTGCTGTAATATTAGACTTCCATCACTTCCTTTGTAGCCCGGCCAACAGTTGGCATTCCATCAATTGTAATTGACTTGGAGGAAGACCCGATATTTACTTCCTCTTCTAGTGAATCTACTAAAGTTGTTGCTAAAGTCGGTATTTTTACCTCTCTTAACTCCAATCTTCCACTTGCTGTCAGTATCGGCAAGAGAAAAATCCCCAACATTTTGGAAGATGACTCTATAACTGGTGCTAAAAAACCCATTGATACTGTTTCCCAGAAGAATAATGTTGAAGTAAGAAGCCCCCAATTCCCAAAGGTGATGAGTCCCTTTTCAAGAGACTAAGGAAGGCTCCTGTTGATAAGCAGGTTGAGAGAGTTATTGATGCCGAGCAATAAGGTTTGGTCGGCATAGTCCCCTCTGTTACTGGCTCATCTGTGGCCTTTAGTCCCAGTTTGGTAAGGAAACTGATGAAGTCTGGCACCCTCCCAAATCGTAGAGTTGTTTCTACCTCAATGTCCGGATCACAACTATCGGCAATAGATACTTAAAGCTTAGCCTTAGAAAGTTTTCATGTTTGAAGTTAGTTGGATACTATTCATGTATTTTTAGTTTTGTATTAACTTGGATTTTTCTTACAGTTGTTGAAGAAGGACGATCAGCTACGTTGTTCCTCGGGAGAAGTAGAAGAAGCCTTTTAAGGTCTGAGGCAATCTTGTCTAGAATCCTAACCAGATCTGGAAACTGAGAAAAAGGCCTGGGAAAAAAATCAAAACTGCTGAAGAAGCTCGACAAAGGACTGATAATGCTTTTGTTTTGACTAACTCGATTGCTACTAAAGATGAGCGCAGGGAAAAGGCTATTAAAGGTCAAGTAGCTAAGCTAATTACATACCTTTCTACCGATAAGGCTAAGAGGAAGAAGGCCAGGGAAGATTCCGTTAATAGGGGCTACGATAAATCTATTCCTACTACTTTTGCTCAAGTTGGGTATGCCAGGAATAAATTTTTCAAGGAAGGTTGGTTAGCGGCACTGAAGGAAGTTGGTACTTCTGAAGATTCTGAGCTCTTCCCCAGGCATGATCCAAGCTCTCCACCCAACCTTGATAATGAGAACGAAGATGAAGTTGGTTTAGGAGAATATTCCATGGTTGTTGACTCTGCTGCCCTCTTGTTGACTAAGCAAATACTTCATCTTTACCTCCTGCCGAGCAAGAGATCTCTGATGTGGAGAAGGATAAGATAAAGGTATAGACTTGCTTGGCCTCTTATATTTTACACCTTTTTTGGATCTTCTTTTTATTTTCTCATGATGTACTTTTATGATTACATTTTATTAATAAAAGAACTAATTTTCCAATTGCCTTGTTATCTTTCCATTTTCTTTTATTGTTAATCAATTATTACTTTATCCTTTTAGTATTTGGCCATGATGGAACAAATTTCTTCCACTGATTCTGACTTACTCAAGCGTTGTAACAATGTATTTAAGGTCATTCACTTGGACTTGACTGATGAAGAGTTAACAGATTTACTGGACACAAATGCTTACGATAAGGCTAAGGATGCCTATACTTATCTTAAGTTTCTTCTTGACAGGGTTGTGGCAAAAAATGTCGCATATTATGAGATGATCGAATAATTTCAATACGAGCATAATGAGGTCAAATCTTTGTTGCATGCTAATTATGAGGTCAAGTACAAGGCCTTGAGTTAAGTTTGGGGGTTTGGAGAGAAGTTGGATAATTATGCTTCTGCTTTCAGAAGAAAAGAGTTTTTGTTGAACCGTGGAGTTGATGAAGCCATAGAGATTGCTAAACTTCTGGAAGAGGAAAATAATAGGCTGGGCGATGAACTTGGGGACTTAAAATAGTCTTCCACTACTGTTGTCAATGAAGGTGCTTCTTTTCTGGAGGAGGAAAGCGCCAAATTGAGGTAAGAGCTTGAAGCTTTGACAAGATTCAAATATGCACCCTCTTCTAGATAGAGAGCTAGCTAAATAATTATAGAAGAGACTAGGACCAAGAAAAATTTAGCTAATCAAGTTGCCCAGCTGAAGATGAAGAGTCAAGCCATTATCGATTTTTCCACAAGAATAGAAGCTAAAGACAACGCCCTTGTCGGGTAATCCTCTCAGTTGAAGGTGAAGGATGAGGTTTTGAAGAAACTTCAACATCAAGTTGAAAGATTAACCTTCCAATTTCACAAAAAAACAAGAGAGGTATGGATGAATGGCTACAATGAAGCTTTAGGCCATATAGATAATCATCTCACTCAAATGTATCGTGAAGGTTATAAATGGGGTTGGACCAATTGCTTGACTGTGATGAAGGTTGATCAAGAGAACAAACTTTGGTATTGGCATGATTTTAGTTTCTTAGATTGCCAACAACCTCCGTTCAAGTTGGACATTAGCTGGATTCCTATTGAATCGATTTACCAATGCTTGATATCAAAATACTTATGGGATTATGAGTTACAAGATGAACTTTAGATATTTCGACCTCCTCATTTGAACAACACGCCGAGCAGTAGTAACAGAAGGATGATTCAAGATTTTAACTTTATCAATTCTCCTTATACGCTGGATGATCCTCCTGCTTGGCATGGAGAAAGTGGAATCATCTTCCAAAGCTGAGGGAAAATGTCCAGTTGAATGATTATCTTGTATTTTGTAATTCACTTGAATGTAATACAGTTTGTATGAATAAAATGTGTTTATTTTTGTCAACTAATGATTATTTTAATCATTTAATTAACTTGTGATTATAATGCCATTGATTCTACTAATGTACTTAGATATATCAATCCAACTTTAGTATTAGTTACCAATGGTAATGCCATTTATTCTACTAATGCACTTAGACGTATTGATCCAAATTTAGAATTAGACATCAATGGTGACCAAGTGCATGAGTAATATATGTTTATATTCCAGTATCTAGGAATTTTTGCATGTTTTCCTGCATTTAACTTAGATGGGTAAAACTTGTGTAATCAACCTCTTGTTCGTGATTTTGTTTTTACGAAGTCATACATGAAGTAAATTATTATTACCGACCAAGTGCTGAAGATTATAATCCTATTTTGACTTGGTTGGTTATAATTTTTCTTATTGTCGACCAAGTACTGAGGGTTGTAATCCTGTTTTGACTTGGTCGGAGTTGAAGATCAAAAGTTATCTTTGTTTTAGGAGATGTATATCATCACCATACGTCGAAAAAAAATCAAAAAATTGAAGAGACTGAAATCAAATTTTCATTGATACTGAAATAAAAGCAAGAGAGATATAATAACGGAGATCCTTTGAATTACTGATAATACTTTTGAAGATGTTTGGCATTCCAAGGATTTTTGAATTCTCCACCCTCCAAAGTCTCTATTCGATAGGTCTCTGGTCAGATGACGGTTGACATGCAATATGGGCCATACCAGATGGCCTCAAACTTGTTATTATTTTGGATAAATTTCTTAATAACATAATTACCCTCATTCAGGTTAGTCGGCTTGACCCTTTTATTATAAAAGCGAGCAGTTCGATGTTGGTAGGAAACATTTCTCAGAGCTGCATCTTCTCATACCTCCTCTAACATGTCGACATCTAATCGCCTCATCAAGTCACTAATTGGGAAATTAAAATTCAGTACCCTGTGAGTAGGTAAGTCAATATCGGCTGGTACCACGTCTTTTGTCCCAAACTCAAGCATGTATGGTGTTTCTCCAGTTACTGTTATCGACGTTGTTCTGTAGGCCCAGAGAATAGAGTGTATCTTGTTAATCCAGTTGCCCTTGGAAACATTAAGTCTATTTTTAAGTCCATTAAACAAAGTTATGTTTGTCACTTATATTTGACCATTACTTTGAGGATGGCCTGGTGCAGAATGTATTAATTTTGGACTAGGCACAATATGCTTTAAACTCCTCATTGTCGAACTATATGCCATGATCTGTGATGAAATCTTATGGTAAACCATATCGACAGATGATATTCTTCTAGATGAACTAATACACTTTCTCATAAGGCATATCAATCAATGGCTTTACCTCCACCCATTTGGTGAAGTAATCCATAACAACAACTAAGTATTTGAACCTGCCTTTGGTGGTCGACATTGGTCTGACCAAGTCAATTATGCATATATCGAATGACCAAGGTGGCATTATTGGTGTTAGAGCGGCATTAGGTTTTCTACGAATGATAGAGAATCTCTGGAACTTATCACACTTTCGCGTAAAGGCTGTACAATTGGCCCTCATGGTTGGCCAGTAATATCCTTGAGTTTTGATGCATTGGAGCAATGATCTTCCAGTTGAATGAGCTCCACAGGATCCTTCATGAACTTCTTTGATCAAATCTTCCACCACCATTGGATGAACACATTGCTTCAATGAGATCGCTAATCCCCTTCTGTATAAAACTCTTTTGTCAAATACATACCTCGCTGCTTTATATTGAATATTCTCGGCCTCTTTAGGATCTGGTGGTAGGGTTCTATTTTTAATATAAACTTTAATGGGATCCATCCAGGAAGGTACCAGATCTACAACAATAAAACTAACCATCAGGTTTTCATCAATACTTTGATTAGCCATGAGCTCAATTGGGATTATTCTTCTGAGCTCAATTCATGTTGCTGATGCCAACCGAGAAAGTGCATCAGCTCGAGCATTCTCTATTCTTGGTATCCTATTCACTTGGATGGCCAGAAATTTGGCGATCATTTACATGGCTTTAGCGAGATACCTGGTCATCAATTCTCCTTTGGATCCATACGAATTCAGCACTTGGTTAACAATTAGTTGTGGTGCCTAATGAATGAGCTAAATTTAGCCCAACTATCAAGGCTTCGTATCCCGTCTCATTGTTTGATGCTTTGAATTAAAATAAATTCCATAACAGAACATCATTGTTAAAGCTTTCAGCTATCAATGAGACATACTAGAATATTTCCTACTCTTTGCTGCATATTTCTAGGCCATTTCCTGAATTCTGGCTGATTCAGGTTGATCTGTAGCTACATCAGCTTGCTCTTGTGCTAAGCTCTCTTATTTTGAAGTCTGATCGGTAGGAAAATTCTTTTGGTCGGGAACCTCCGAATAAGTAAATTCAACAATGAAATCCGCCAAATCTTGTCTTTTTAATGAAGATCTTTGTTCATAAACAATGCCATACTCTACCAATTCTACCGCCTAGTACATCAATCTTCCTGACTTCTCACGTTTGTAGAGAGATTATCGAAGAGGAAGATCAGTATACACAACTATGGTGTGTTCTTGGAAATAAGGTTTCATACGTCTTGAAGCCTCAATAAGTGCTAGGGATAATTTTTCCAAATGTGGGTACCTGATTTTAGCTCCTCTGTATGCTTTACGGGTATACTAGACTGGTTTTTGAATGCTATTATCTTGTCTTACCATTATCGAGCTCACTGCTGACTCAAAAATAGCTAAATACAAGTAATATTTCTCCCCCAATACTGGTCGAAAAAGCAATGGTGGTGACCCCAAATACTTCTTTAACTCCTGGAATGCTTCCTCATAGTCTTCATTCCACTAAAAAGTTTTTCTTAATACTTTGAAAAATGCTAAGCACGTGTGTGTTGCTCGGGAAACAAATCTGTTTAAGGCTTCCATTTTTCCAGTGAGCCTTTGTACATATTTCTTGTAGGTCAGTGACTGCATTTCAATTAAATCTTTTATCTTTGCTGGATTAGCCTTAATTCCCCTTTGATTAATTATGAAGTCGAGGAACATACCTTCTTGTACTTCAAACACACACTTGGTCGGATTCAGCTTCATATGATGCTTTTCCAACTGATCAAAAGTCTGAGTGAGGTCGACGATATGATCTGAAGCTTTTTTACTCTTTGTCAACATATCATCCACATAAACCTCCATGTTTTTTCCTATCTGTTCTTCGAATACCTTGTTCACCAACCTTTGATACATTGCACTTGTATTTTTTAGACCGAATAACATTACATTATAGCAATAAGTTCTTGACGGGGGGCTATAAAAGATGTATTTCCCTATCTTCAGGTTTTATTTTTATCTATTTATAACCAGAATAGACATCCATAAAGCTTAATGGCTCATGTCCTGATGTAGCATCCACAACCTGATCAATTTTAGGCAAAGAAAAATGATCTTTTGGGCAAGATTTATATAAAACAGTGAAATCCACGTACATCCTCCTTTTATCATTCTTCTTTTTAACCATTATAATGTTGGCTAACCAGTCTGGGTATTTCACATCTTCAATAAACTGAGCTTTTTAAAGCGTCTCTTAGCTTGATTTTTTTCAGGACTGAAAACCCTACATCTCTGCTTGATGGGCTTGGCATCCTTGATGACGTTGAGCTTGTGACAGAGGAAATTAGGATCAATCCCAGACATATCCTCATAGCTCCAAGAAAATACATTTATTTGTTGCCTCAGGAACATAATCAACTCCTGTTTAAGGATGAGGTCTAGTGTTGAGCTGATCTACGTAGTCCTTTCTGGTTTGTCATCGTTAAGAATGATGCGTTCGATTGCTTCAATAATTTATCCATTGACCAACTCTATTTCATCTCGTGGATCAAAGGTCTCAACCTCAGATTCACCATTAGGCTTAGTAGGATCCACCTGGTAAGTTGTAGTCTTCTTCAACAATTCAATCAGATCCTCTTGCTCGACTGATGAGTAGTAATGCACTGTTGACGACACGGCTTCAAACTTCTTCAATCCTACGCTACTGAGGGTCATATTATAGGCATATTGAATGTTCTTATCCATCACGAAGGAACGTATTTTCTCCGTGTGACTTACTGGACAAGTGTCGATCAACACTTCTAGCTTGATTGTTCCCAAAGGGTAAAATTTTCACCAAAAAATCCTATTAATGGCCTATGATAGGGTTCCACCTGTCTAAGCTTCAAGTCCAAACTCTGAAAGTAAGGATAAAACATAATATCGATTGAACTTCTATTGTCAATCAAAACTCTGGCAATGATAATATCCCGAATTCTAAATTTGACAACCAATGGATCATCATGGTGATAAAGTACCTCAGAGAGATCATTTTTTAAAAACCCATCACTAATTTGTCTTTGTTGACCTTTCTTGGCCGATCATCTTCATTCAGATTAATCCTATGGATATAGGAGCAAGTCTGGGCTTCATCCAAGTAAACTTTCCTTTCAGCAGTGTGATCACCTCAACCTACATTGCCCCCTATAATCATATGACAATTACATGAACCAAAACTGATCATAGCTACCTCACATTATGGTTAGTTGGGCTTCTTTAACAGTTCTTCATCATCTTCATAATCGTTTTCATAATTTCTCTTCCTATCATCTCTAGACTTGTACGGAGAATTTGACCTCCTTCTAGGTTCTCTACCATCACGTCGATCAACAAATTTATTGAGTTTTCCTCGGCGGATGAGGGATTCTATATAATTTTTCAAAGCGATGCAATTATCCATTGTATGACCACAATCCTTATGGAATTCATAATATTTGGATCTATCCCTTTTGTTAGAAGGCACCCTTAACTTCTCAGGCCATCACAAATTCTTATTGTGCTTGATTTCTTCCAGGATATGGTGAATGCTAACACTCAATAGAGTGTAGGTTCCATACTTTTTAATCTTGTCTTATTTCTTTGGCTTCTACTCCTTCTGATCCTTTTTCTCCTTCTTCTCAGGCTTCGTGTCAATCTTCATGGTTGGACTCTGTTTTGCGGCCATAGTTTCCTCGACATTAATTACTTTAGCTGCATTTTCCATGAGTTCAGCCATAATTTTGGGAGGATCTTTAGCCAGAGTATGATATATTTTCTCGGGAAGCAAGCCACTCATAAGAGTAGTGATGGATGTTTTCTCCTCATAATCAATCACTTCCAACTTTTCATTATTAAAATTCGTAATGTATTCCCTGGTACTTTCCCCCATATGCTACTTTACACTTAAAAGATGAGCTACTCTTTTTTCTGGCTTAGCTCTAAAATAGAAGTTGCTAATGAATAACTTAGCAATCTGATTGAAGGTGGAAATTTGTCCTCGGGGCGGGTTATTATACCATATTTGGGATGATCTCGTAATGGTACTTGAAAATGCTCTGCATCGCATTTTATCAGGGACTGAATAAATATCAGCTGTAGCTTGATGTTGCTCGATATGAAGAACTGGGTTCAGATTTATCGTAATATTTGGGAGTGACCACAGGAGCATTAAATTTTGATGGAGTAGGAAAATCCATAATTTCCTAAATAAAAAGGGATCCCTCAATAAAACTTTGTTGCAGAGGAGTCTTTGATTTCTCCATTTAACCCAATCGATCTTCCAACCTCTGAATTAATACATTCGATAATGGATTTCCTGCCTCAGATTTATGCGAAACAGCTCGGCTGTTCCAACCATGTGTCTGCATTGAACTCTCTTTCTAAGAGGTCTGCTCGGTGCACAAAGATTGTTAGATGCTTGATCTTGATGTTACTGAGGCCTCATATTGGTTGGTTGGATGTTGAGTGTTCTTGGATAATACCCTAGGAGTATTTCTATTTGATAGAGGCCCTAAAAGATCAAAGGGAGAAGCTCTTCTTAGCCTTTCCAAGACACTTGGCCTTTCAGGATAAAAAGAATGGATATCATAGGGTTTTGTGGACCTGAGCCATGAATTTTCTCCTGGATGATAAGAGGTATCTTGTGAAGACCTGGAGTAACTATGTCTGATGGATCTTGGAGGTACAGGAGTCATTTCTCTTTTGAATGAAGGAGATACTTGTAGTGACTGAGCTAGTAGCCTCACCGTTTCTTGCATAGATCCTTGTCCTCTGACAATACTAGCCAGGATTCCTATTAGGTCAATTGCCATAGACAGAGCAGATGGAACAAGAGAATTACCTTCATTTCTAAGACTGGACTTAGGGTCAATCATCGTGCATTGAACAAGAGTATGTAAGAGTGAGAACGATAATTAGAAACCCGTTTCCACAGACGACGCTAATTTGTTGATGTAAAAAACTAGACTTGATCTAATTTTTATGATCACAGATAAAATGTATAAGTGGCATTGTAAATAAAAGCAACAAAGCAAGAGAGTTTTTAAAGTTGTTCGGATATGTCAAAAATCCTATGTCCACTATTCTTGTATTAATTTTAGAGACTACAGAAAACTAGGTATCTTGTTCTAGAATTCGTTCTACCTTGCCATTGATGAAAGAGATACAATGTATTTTTAGTGACCCAGAGGTCAAGGGCTGGAATGTCGAGGGATGGAATGATTTTATATAATTAAGAATTTACATCCTTACATAATAAATGTGATGATTTTTTTTAAAAGAAGAGGGACAGTACCCCCACAAGTTTTATTAGAAATAATAGAGAAAAAGCCTCTCTAGTGGCGCTTACAATATTTAGGGAAAAGCAGTAAATTTGGGGCTTTATAATTAGCCCCATTATAAAAAGATATCCTAACAACATAGGAATGTACTAATTTGGAAACAAAGGTCCCAAAGCAAAAGGACTAATATAGCTATAGATTACGGATTAGTTAGTCTCCGTAACTTAGGGTGGATCTGTAACGGGGATAACCTAATATTGAAAATTTTGCACCAGTGAGAATCAAAATCATGAATTTTTTAGGTAAAATATAAGGATGAGTTAATGAGACCAATCTGGTGGCAACAATTTTCAATAAGGGTTGTAGCCGAGGCCTTACCCCCGTCAAATATCACCTTATTTCACAATGTCCAGATGCTCCTAATGGCCACTATAGGCACCATTTTACAACAAAAGGTAATGTAGTCTTTACCCCTACCGTGTAACCACCAATACATTAGAATAGAAGCACAATAATGATAATTAATCTTTAGACCCGTTAAATCAAAATAATATTTCCATACGCTTGAGGATATGGGGCACTGGAGGAATAAATGATTAGTAGTTTCAATATCATTATGACATAGGGCACATCTCGAGGCCAGTTTTATGTTGCACTTTTAGATATTTTCATCTATCGGTATATTTCTTTTTAACAATCTCTAGGCTAGAATGGTACATTTTTTGGGGATATTTTTGTCCCAAATTTGAGTAAAGACTTCACTTGATTGGGGGGGGGGGGGGGGGGGTGGGAGACGCTCAAAATCGCTACTGCAGAAGCTTGGGCAAATTCCCCATTTTTGGATAACGACTAAGACCATTTGTCATCCTTTGGGAACATATTCTCATTGGCTATGTGAGCTACCGATCTCATTCTTTTCATTGATATGGAGCCCGATTGGCCAAAATTGTTGTTTTGTAATCTATACCTAGAGTTCATGAACTTGCTCCAGAAGGAATTTGAGGTTTTGAGTCTCCATAGGGATTTCAGGCTTGAGGCATTGGACAGGTTTTGATTAATCCTCTGCTTAACACTTCCGATGCCAGTACAAATAAGATGGGGGATAGAGGATCTCCTTGTCTAAGACCTCTACTGGATTTAAAGAATCCTTTTAATTATGTGTTAATTAAAATAGAGAACCAAACATTTGAGATGGATCTCCATATGAGGTCAATCCCGGTTTCCCCAAAGCCAAATTTCCTTAAGATGTTGATGAGGAACATCCAATTTGGCCTGTCATATGCTTTAAACATGTCCAACTTTAGTATAATGTTACCCCTCCCCCCCCCCCCCCAAGTTTTTTTGGGGAGGTTGTGGAAAATTTCTTGAGCAATTAAGATGTTATCTTGTATACTTATAGTTTTTACAAAGCCACTTTGATTGTCAAATATTATTTTGGGTAGCATGATGGATAACCTAGTGGATAGTATTTTAGCTACGATTTTATAAGAGAAATTACACAAGCTGATAGGTCTGAAGTCTTCGCATGATATTGGCCATTTTATTTTTTGTATCAGGGCAATACAAGTGTTAGACCATCCTCTAGGCATTACCTCCCCTAAAAAAAACTTTTAATAGCCATGCATATGTCATTCTTTATTATATACCAGCATTTCTTGTAGAAGAATCCCCCAAAACCATCAGGGCCCGGGGAAGATAGGTGGCTTAAAGATTTGATGGCTTCCCTAATTTCCTCTTCTTCTGGTGTAGCTTGGAGTTTATTATTTTGATCTTCAGATATAAGCTTCGGGATAAGTTGTAGCATTGTACCAATCGGGTTGTGTACGTCTGAAGTTAAAAGAGTATTGAAATGGTTAACTATGTGCTGTTGGATATCCTCATTATTCTCTAACCACCTTTCCTCCCTTTTTAGTCTACTAATTTGTCGCTTTTTGTGCTTTATTTTAACCTAGTTATGGAAGAATTTATTATTTTTGTCCCCTAATTTGAGCCATCTAATGGAAGATTTTTGTTGACAATATTCCTCTTCGACCCTTAAGGCAAGAATGAACTCATCTTGGGATTTTTTTAAAATCTCCCGATTAGTTGGGTTAGGAACCCTTTCAAACTCTATTTCCTTTTTTTTAGCTTGATCTTCTTTATCAATCACTGTTTGAAATATATTTGGGAAGGTAGTCTTGCTCCATTGTTTTAATGATTTTTTAAGCTTTTGGAGTTTAACAAAGACCCTCACCATGGGAGACCCATTGCTATCTGATTTCCAGGATTGAGCAACTATTGTGAGGAAATCAAGGTAGTTGGCCCAGTATTGTTGGAATTTAAAGGGTTTAGGACCTATGTCAGTGGTGTTTTTTACGGTTAACAATAGAGGAACGTGGTCTGAGCATGTTCTAATGAGATGTTTTACAGATGATCGTGGAAAAAAAGTACTCTAACGGTCATTGCATAACCATCTGTCGAGTCTAGCCATCACGAGATCCTCTTCTTTTCTATTATTACACCACGTGAATCTAGAGCCTTTGTACCCGAGGTCAATGAGTCCACAGGAATCAATGGATTGATTGAAGTCCTCAATGGATGCATCAATAACTGGATTACCACCAATTTTCCCCTCATTACTTGAAACTACGTTGAAATCGCCCGCAAAGATTTTAGGCAAATCCTTCAATTTGTTATTACTTAGAAACATTTCATTCCAAAGTTCCTCCCATTCTAGTCAGTTGCACTTTGCGTACACCGATGAAAATATTATTGGAGCATGGAAACTGTTGTGGGATATATATAATGTTAGGCATTGTTCCATGTTTTTTCGAATATTTATATTAATACCAAACCTCCATAAAACCCATATTTTTCTGTTGGAGTTGAATATCCCATAGTCAAAACCCTATTTGAATCTACATTTCTCAAGTTTGTTTTCAGATATCATTGGTTCTAAAATGATTAATATAGGTAGTTTGTGTATGTTTTTAAGTTTTTTAATTCTATTGGAGGTGGATTTGTTGCCCACCCCCTAGTGTTCTAAACCATTAAATTAATCATTGATAAAATGCAGGTGTAGAAATTTGGGAAGACGATTTGTATCTGGAAGGTGCTCTAGTAATTCTTGTGTACCTTGGATCTGTAACCTTGAGAGTGTAGGTATTGTTCTTCACCTTCCTTCCTTTCTTCGATCCAATGGTGCCCATTGAATCCTTAATTTTTTGTATTTTTTTCTTGAGTGTGAAAATAGAGTCTCTTTATTTTTGTAGTGATGCCTCACGGCCTCTGGGCTCCTCCCCCTCTGAAGCATGATATTTTGGGATTCTGATGGGAGAGCATGGGCTTTCAGGTGCAGATTGAGGGGACAATGGTTTTCCCTTGGGCTTTTGTGGGTTGACTACGTGTGTAGGGTAGCCCCCCTCAGAAATCTCCCCGTCCACTAATAAATCTACCGTCATCAGTGGGTCTGGCCCCATAACCCTGTCAGGCTATTATAACATTAAATCCCCCCCTGATGGGATAGCATCCTCCTGAGGAATGCCACTAGGTTCCCCAAATTCGAAGGATTCGGCCATCCTATCCATGTGGTCTAGCATTACGAAATGTAACGATTGGTTGTATAAACCACGTGTAGTATAACCCTTGGTATGATGACGCTTCGTTGTCTTGTTGATCGACCTTCTTTGGGTTGGTCGACATTCCTTATGTTGGTCGACATTCCTTGTTAGGCTATTATCAGCTGACTAGGATTAAGGCTATGCAGGAGGACAAGTGTTCATTTCTGATTAGTCCACGTAAGTAGATAATTTTTGGCATCAACACCAGTTGATAAAAAAATTGGCATAAAAAATTATCTTACTGTATGGTATATGCTGCAATGATAAATGACATGTAATTTGTTTTATAAGTCAAGTCATCAAACCACAAATTGAATATATTAATTCATTAAAACATGCATCCAACAACAAATTCTATCATTAAACTACATCCAATAATCCAAAATAAACCTTTAAATCAACAAGTACAAATAATTGTCGCTTCCAAGTCGAAATACTTAAACGATTACAAAATCATACTAATCAATTGGAAATCAAATTGTCAAAACAAAAGTTATCCTTAAATTAAGATGATAAATATAGTATCGAGGCTAAAAAAACTTCTCCCAATGCCATACATATAGCAGCTACGCTTAAAAACTTGTCTCTTCAACTAATTGTACATATACCCACAATCAATAAATAATCATTTATCAAAATAAAATTTGTATACTAAAATAAGAATTTAATAAAATAAAATATCTAAATATATTAATTAACTGTATCGAAAACTCTTTACAATTTTTTAAAAAATTCAGCAGAGTCTCCTTTGAAAACACGAAAATTAACCTGTTTAATCATTATAATTACATTAAAAACGCAACAATAATCTACCAATTTCATTTCCTTCCATCGACTTAACATAATAGTATTTTTAAATATAATTTTTAACATTAAAGTAGTTCCACAATACTCATGTCTAAGTTTAAACACAACGCAACATAATTGGATAGTGATAAATAATGAGATTACCTGATCAATACAACTACGTATTGGAAGTACTCATGGAATAATCTATATAGTAAAATAGAACTTGTATAGTAATATAAAAAAAACTCTAAAGATATTAGTTAATTGTATTGACAACTCTTTAAAATTTCTAATTTTTTTGGCAGGGTCTTCTTTATTTATACAT
Source organism: Sambucus nigra (assembly GCA_949130495.1). Taxonomy (NCBI): domain Eukaryota; kingdom Viridiplantae; phylum Streptophyta; class Magnoliopsida; order Dipsacales; family Adoxaceae; genus Sambucus; species Sambucus nigra. The sequence continues at coordinate 303,661,372 of OX422208.1, forward strand.
GACAACCAACATGTCTAATCATCACAAAAATCTACATGACCATAACACACAAAAAACAACAATATTTAATATCAACAATAACAATAAATAAACAATCTCCCTACTGTAAACCATTGAGTTGTTCATATGTTCCATATAAATAAAAGTTAATGTTGAAATGTTAATCTGAAAAAAAGATAACATACAAAATAGAGAAGATATCAATACTCAAATAAAGTTTAAAAAGTTATAATCAAGCATAAATATTGCATATACTTATCGTCATATTATAGTTAAAGTTTTGATATTTGGAAATTATAGTCATATTCTCAAATCAGGAGTCCCGTGACTACGTGGTCAATCTTATGAATTAAGTTAGCCTCATGCGAGTTGTTTGTGCCTTTTATGGGACCGTTTGGTGATTGTTTTGTATTTTGGCCTCTAATGACAAGTTTTCAACCCTAAGTCTTCATATTTGAAAATTCTCATCATATATTCAATACACGAGTTCCATGGCTATGCGATCACTTCCTACAAGTTACAATGGTCCCATGCGAGGTGTTTGTGCCTCATATGGGACTGTTTAGGGGTTATTTTGGATTTTGAATCATTGACGACATGTTTTTAAGCCTAATTCTATGGATTTATAAATTTATGTCATATTTACAAACGTGAGTCCCGTGACTACACGATTAGTTCCTACGAGTTACTTTGGTCCTGTACGAGATGTTTGTGCCTTGAACATGGTCGTTGGGTGGCTATTTTGCTTTTTTTCCCTTTAACGACATGTATTTATGCCAAGATCTATATATTTTCAAATTATCATCATATTCTCAAACCTGAGTCCGACTAACGGTTAGTTCCTACGAATTAGATTAGTCATGTATGAGGTTTTCGTGTCTCTTACGGAGCTGTTTGGGGGTTGTTTTGAGTTTTCCCCTGCTAACGATATTTTTTTAACCCAACTCTAAATTTTGACAAATTATTGTCATGTTCTGAACTGGGAGTCCCATGACTTCGCGGTTAATTCCTATGAGTTAGGATGGTCTCGTGCAAATTGTTCATATATCTTACGATTTCGTTTGGGTTTTAAACCTCTAACGATATGTTTTTAAGCCTAAGTCTTGAGATTTGAAAGTTTTCATTATATTCTCAAACTGGGAGTCCTGTGACTATGCCATCAGTTTATACGATTTACATTGGTGTCGTGCGAGATGTGCATACCTCTTACGGGGCCTTTCGGTGGTTATTTTGGATTTTCACCCTTTAATGACATATCTTAAGACTAATTCTATATATTTGCAAATTATCATCATATTCTCAAGCCATATGTCCCATGAGTATCCAGTTATTTCTTACGAGTAATATTAGTCCTGTGTGAGGTGTTCATGTCTCTTATGGGGCCGTTTGGTGGCTGTTTTGGGTTTTTGCCCTCTAACGGTATATTTTTAAGCCTAAGTCTAAATATTTACATATTTTCATCAAACTCTCAAATGGGGAGTCCTTTGACTAGGTGATCAGTTCCTACGAGTTACATTGGTCTTATACGAGGTCTTCGTGTTTGTTATGGGGCCTTTGGTGGTTGTTTTGCATTTTTCCTTTTAAAGGCATGTTTTGACCCTATTTTTAGATATTTGAAAATTATCGTCATGTTCTCAAACCGAGAGTTCTGTGATAATGCGGTTAGTTCTTATGAGTTACATTGGTACCTTACGAGATGTTCATGTCTTTTATGGGGCCATTGGTGGTTGTTTTAAGTTTTCACACTTCAACGACATGTTTTTAAGGCTAAGTCTAGATATTTATAAATTATCATCATATTCTCAAACTGGGACTCCCGTGAATATGCGGTCAGTTCCTATGAGTTAGGTGGTCCCATTCGAGGTGTTCATGTCTCTTACAGGGCCGTTTAGAGGTTATTTTGGATTTTAAACCTCTAATGGCATATTTTTAAGCTTACGTCTAGATATTTAAAAATTTTCATCATATTCTCAAATAGGGAGTCTCTTGATTACGCGGTTAGCTCCTACGAGTTACATTAGCCTTGTGTGAGGTGTTCGCGCCGCATACGGGGCCGTTTGGCATCTGTTTTGCATTTTTTCCCTTTAACGGCATGCTTTTAAGCATAAGTATGGATATTTACAAATTATCTTCATATTCTCAAACTAGGAGTGCCTTGACTACGCAGTGAGTCTTACTAGCTACATTAGTCCCGTGTGAAGTGTCTGTGCCTCTTATGAGATTGTTTAGTGGTTATTGTGAGTTTTCACCCTTTAATGATAGTTTTTACGAGTTATATTGGTCCCATGTGAGGTGTTCATGTCTCTTATGAGGCAATTTAGGCATTATTTTTTGTCTTCACCCATCAATGGCATATTTTTAAGTCTATGTCTAGATATGTGTAAATTGTCATTGTATTCTCAAATCGAGAGTCCCGTGACTATGCGGCCAGTTCCTATAAGTTACATTGGTCCCCCATGAGGTGTTCATATCTTTTACGGGGCCGTTTGTGGTTATTTTTAATTTTCTCTCTTTAACGGCATATTTTTTAGCCTAAGTCTAGATATTGATAAATTATCATCACATTCTCATACTGGGAGTCCCGTGACTATATGTCCAGTTCCAATGAGTTATGTTGGTCCCATTAGAAGTGTTCATGTCTCTTATAGAGCTGTTTGAGGGTCTTTTTGAGTTTTAAACCTCTAACGACATATTTTTAAGCCTAAGTTTAGATATATGAAAATTTTCATCATATTCTCAAATCGGGAGTCTTGTGACTACGCTGTCAGTTCCTACGAGTTACATTGGTCTCGTGGGAGGTGTTCATGCCTCTTACATAACCGTTTGGTGGATATTTTTCATTTTCACCCTTTAACGGCTAATTTTAAGCTTCAATCTCAATATTTTCAAATTATCATCATATTCTCATTCCAAGAGTCCCATGACTATACGATTAGTTTCGATAATTTACATTGTTTCCACGTATGGTGATCTAGTCTCTTCCGAGCCATTTGGGAGGTGTTTTGGATTTTCACACTTTACCGGCATGTTTTTAAGCCTAAGTCTAAATATTCCCATATTATCATCATATTCTTAAACCGAGAGTTTTGTGACTATGCGGTGTGTTTCTACAAGTTAAATTGGTCCCATGCAAGGTGTTAGTGTCTCTTATGGGGATGTTTAGTGGTTATTTTATATTTTCACCCTTTTACGGGATGTTTTTAAGCCTAAGTGTAGATATTTGCAATTTATTGTCGTATTCTCAAACTGGGAGTCCAGTCACTTTGTATGAAGTTTTGTGTCTCTTAAGGGGCCGTTTGGTGTCTATTTTTAGGTTTTTGCGCTATAACGACATGTTTTTAAGTCTAAGTCTAGATATTTATAAATTATCATCATATTCTCAAATCGGAGTCAAGTAACTATGCAGTCAGTTCCTATGACTAACATTGGTCCTGTATGAGGGGTTTATGTCTCGTAAAAGACCGTTTGGGACTTGTTTTGGGTTTTCACCCTATAAAGACATGTTTTTAAGATCAAGTCTAAATGTTTGCAAATTATCATTATATTCTCAAACTGAAAGTCCCTTGACTATGTAGTCAGTTCGTATGAGTTACATTCTTCCCATGAGAGGTGTTCGTGCCTCTTATAGTGACATTTGGTGCTTGCTTTGCATTTTTGTCCTCTAATAATAATTTTTCAATCCTAAGTCTTAAGATTTTCAAATTATCATCATATTCATAAGCTGGGAGTTTCGTGGCTATGCCATCATTTCCTACAACTTGCAATGGTCACTCACAAGGTGTTCGTGCCTCCTACGGGGCTGCTGTTTTAGGTTTTAAACCACTAATGGCATATTTTAAGCCTAATTATAGATACTTAAAATTTATGTCATATTCTCAAATCGTGAGTTCCGTGACTATGCGTCAGTTCCAACGAGTAACATTAGTCATGTGTGAGGTGTTCATGTAACAAAGGGGGTTATTTGGTGGCTATTTTTCATTTTCACCCTTTAATGACATATTTTTATGCCTGAATCTAGATATTTTTAAATCCTCATAATATGCTCAAGCTGGGAGTTGACTAACAACTAGTTTCTATGAGTTACATTGATCATTTATGAGGTGTTCGTGTGTCATACGAAACTGTTTGGCGGTTGTTTTGAGTTTTCTCTCTTTAATGTCATGCTTTAAGTCTAAGTCTAAATTTTTGCAAATTTTCATCAGATTAGGAGTCTCGTGACTACACCATCTGTTCCTATAACTTACAATGGTCCTGTGTGAGATGCCCATGCCTCTTACGGGGCCTTTTGGTAGCTGTTTTGAATTTTCACCCTTTAACGACATGTTTTAAGCCTAATTCTAGATATTTGCAAATTATCATCATATTCTCAAACCGTGTGTCTCGTGAGCATAAAGTTATTTCTTATGAGTTATATTAGTCCCTTGTGAGGTGTTCGTATCTCTTATGGGGCCGTTTCGGGTCTATTTTTGGGGTTTTCCCTTTAATGGCATGATTTTAAGCCTAATTCTAAATATCTATGAATTATCATCATATTCTCACATAAGGAGTCCCTTGGCTATACAGTCAGTTCCTACGAGTTACTTTGGTCCCCTTCGAATTGTTCGTGTCTCTTACGCGGTCGTTTGTTGGTTGTTTTACATTTTTGCCTTTTAACGGCATGTTTATAAACCAAAGTGTAGATATTTGCAAATTATTATCATATTCTCAAACCGATAGTCCCGTGGCTATGCGGTTAGTTCCTACGGGTTAGGTTGGTTCCATGTGAGGTGTTTCTGTCACCTGTGAGGCTGTTTGGGGGTTGTTTGGGGTTTTCTCTCTATAATGGCATTTTTTCAGCCTATGCCTAAATATTTGTAAATTATCATCATATTATCAAATCGGGAGTCCCGTGACTATGCGGTCAATACCTACAAGTTAGGTTGGTCCCGTGCAAGGTGTTCAATGGTTGTTTCGAGTTTTAAACCTCTAACAGTATGTTTTTAAGACTACATCTAGAGATTTTCAAATTTTTGTCATATTCTCAAACCGAGAGTCTTGTGACTACGCGGTCAGTTCCTATGAGTTACATTGGTCCATACGAGGTGCTCAGACCTCTTACGGGGCCGTTTGGTGGTTGTTTTGCATTTTATTCCTTTAACGATATGTTTTTAAGCCTAAGTCTAGATATTTGAAAATTATCATTATATTTTCAAACCACGAGACCCTTGGCTATGCGGTGAGTTTCGACGAGTTACATTGGTTTCATGCGAGGTGTTTTGCCTCTTACGAGAATTTTTAGTGGTTGTTTTGTATTTTCACCCTTTAATGACATGTTTTTAAGCCTAATTATAGATATTTATAAATTATTGCCATATTCTCAAATCGGGAGTCCAGTAACTATGCGGTCAATTCTTACGCGTTACATTAGTCCCGTGCAAGGTGTTTGGGCATCTTACGGGGAAGTTTGGTGTTTATTTTGTATTTTTACCCTTTAACGACATGTTTTTAACCATATGTGTAAATATTTTCTAATTATTATCATATTCTTAAACTAGGAGTTCAGTGATTACGCAGTCAGTTCCTACGAGTTATATTTGTCCCGTACGAGCTATCCGTGCCTCTAGCATGTCCGTTTGGTGGCTATTTTGCATTTTTTTTCCCTTTAACAACATGTTTTAAGTCTAAATGTAGATATATGTAATTTTTTCTCATATTCTCAAATTGGGAGTCCAACGACTATGTGGTCAATTAATATAAGTCTAAAATTAATCCCCAGGATGAACTCAACCCTTCTCCCCCATTTTTCCTCAAATAGACATTGGGTAAATAATCAAGAGAGAGTATAAAAATAACTACCTATGAAATCTTAACAATGGGTCATATCAGATGTCTCCTACATTAACATGATAAAGGAGGTGTCTTTTGTCATTTATGAAATTTTCATGCCCTAAATCCTCAGACACGGATTATAAGAATGATATATATAGGAGGATATGATAGATAAGGTAGGATATTAATATAGAACCATCATTTAATGGACTTCTATATATATTCAAATATGATGTTATCAAGGGGATTAGTAAATAGGTATACTATTTGTTTCTCAGTTTGCAGGTATTCGATAAGCAGCTCTTTAGATTCCACTAAGTCACGAATACAATGATGTTTAATTTTTATGTGTTTAGTCCTAAAGTGTTAATGGAACTATGGTTATCACACAATAAAGTCAATCTATTTTCAACAATACCATAGTCACTAAGTATTTGTTTAATCCATAAAAATTGAGCACAATAATTACCTACAGCTATATACTCAGACTCAGTAATGGATAAAGATTTGTAATTTTATATCTTACTAGTCCAACTAACTAGGTTGTTCCCTATATAGTAATAAGCACTTGAGGTACTTTTACTATTATCGGATCATCCTATCTAGTCAGTATCATTATATCCAACTATAGTTTTTGATGTATTCTTAGTGTAACAAATGCCATATTCAAGAGTTACCTTAACATACTTAATAATGCGTTTAACACATAGTAAATGGGAATCTGTAGGTGCAGATTGATAACGTGGGCAAAAACATACAACATACATAATATTAGGTCTGGAGGTTGTTTAATATAGCAGGCTACCTATCATGCTTCTATATAGAGTAGGATCAACATTTTTCTCATTTTCATCTTTTTACATTTTAGACGTAGTGCTTATGGGAGTTCACGCTATTTTTGAATTATCGAAACCAAATTTCTTAACCAAATCATTCGTAAAAAAAAATTTGATATGAAAAGACCATCATTCATCTATTGACTTGTAAAAAATTAAAGTATTGTAACTTCGCCATAGGTGAGATTTCGGAATACCCCATGCATAATTTTTGAAAAATGATTAACCTATTACTGGGAAGTGGATCCAAAAATAATGGCATCTACAGAAATTTACGCTGTTATAACCTCTTTGTTAGTTTTGCAAAAAAATAATGTCTAGTCATTTTCACGACATTCAAACCCTTTATTAACTAAAAAGGTTGAGAGGTATCCATACCAAGCCTGGGGGGGCTTGCTTTAAGCTGTATAAAGCCTTCTTCAATCGGAAGACATGATTCGAGTGAGAGGGATCAATAAATCCATTAGGTTGTTCAACGTATTCTTTCTCAGTTAGAATTCCATTAAAAAAAGTGGACTTACACATCCATTTGGCAATTTAAAGTATAAATGACATGCCACTGCAAGGATAAGGAAAACATATTCAAGTCTTATTATCGGAGAAAAAGTCTCTTCAAAGTATATTCCTTCAATTTGAGAGTATTCTTGCACGACCAATCCGGCCTTGTTTCTAATGATTACCCCTGGTTTATTCATTTTGTTTTTAAAAATCCAACAGGTACTAATAAATTTTTTTATTGTTTGGATGGGGAATAAGATACCAAACATCGTGACTCCTAAACTAGGCCAATTCTTCTTGCATGGCATCAATCCAGTAAGAGCCATTTAGGGCATCGTTTACTCTTCATTTCAACTTGAGAAACAAAACATTCAAAGTTTTCCATATTTTGAAGTTGTGATCTTATTCTCACGGACTATTAAAGGTTACTAGTAACCTTTTCAAGGGGATGGTCTTTAGAATCCCAGGTCGGTACTGCAGGGACTGCAGTTAGTAAGGGATTAATTATTTGTGGTAAGTTAATTTCAAAAACATTTTCTAACTCATCCATAACAATTGATTAAATTCCATCATTACCAGTAGCAATATCATTAATAACTACATTCATTGATTCCATAAGAGCATTGGTATGAAAATTGTAGACGTGATAAACTCTACTATTTTGGGAATATCCAAGAAAATACCCTTATCACCTATGGAGTCAAATTTTGAAAAGTGTTCTCTATCTTTACAAATGTAACAAATACTCCCAAAGGTTATAAAAGAATCTTAAGTTGGGTTTTTTGTTGTACTAAAGTTCGTATGAAGTTTGTTTAGCATTCTTCCTAAGATAGACACGATTAATAATATGACACGTTGTCTAGAAGACGAAGGAATCCTAAATCTGACTCAAAAGAAAAAAGAAAAGGTGATTTGTTTTGGGAATTGACTACCACTAAATGCAATTTTGAAAATATTTATTTAATGCACCAAAGTATGAATGAAATGCAACTATTCTAAATTACCTAAAATACTGATGATGATTAAACTAAAACTTGAATTATATGGTGAAGAAAACAGGACGGAAATACAATCCCTCAACCCTAGTGTATTGATGGTATAAAACTAATCGTAAATTTAAGTGATTAATTAGACCTAGAATTTAGTACTCCCAAGCATTACGTATATGAGGTTCAAGCCCGCACCATACTTAATCAGAGGACGAGTAAATCGATAACGTGCGATAACAACACTCGCATTGCATTCTAAAGTATCCCAGTTACCCAGAAGCAAACGAGATCCAAAGATCTACAATGGTTGTATTGTTACGCAATACGCTCATAATAAATCATTAAATTCAGAGGATTAATTTTATACACATGCAACTAACACATCAGGTTGAGTTCATGTATCCCGACCTTTTAAAACCTATCCAGACATATGGAAACGTGAAAATAACACGGTTGGAATGAAAGAAAACATTTTTACTATGAGAATAAGATGAAGAAAGATAAAATTATAAGTGAACAAACAACTAGAACAAAAATTGAAACAAAAATTAGAATGGTTTTACTTGAATTGCAACTTGGAAATAACTAGGGTTTGTTGTTCTTCTCTTCTGAAATGGATTACAAAGCTTCCTTAAGGAACTAGAAGCCTCCCCCTCTACATTTGGGAGGAGTTGTAATTTATTCACTAGAAATACAAGAGTTTGAACCAAGTAAAACTCTAATCTTTACAAGTGGATAAGTCCGAAAAATAGATAACAGAATCGATCCGGGTAAAGGGTTCGGTTCGGTTCCATCTTTTGTAGCCTTTACAGAAAACTCTTCGAGCATGGGATCGGTTCGTTATTCGCCATCTTCGGTTCGGTTCCATCTTTTTATCCTTTACAGAAACTTTTCTCATGATGGATTCGGTTCATTTTAGCTCCCTTGGGTTCGGTTCCCTTTTGTCAATTTTTTACACAACCCTTGCCTTCTTGTGTTTCTTTAAAGCTTTTGATACGGAACTCGAATTATAACACTGAACACCTGCGAAATAGATGACGAACAGACGAAACTCGATGCAATTATAAGAATTTTTCAATAACAAAGATATGATATAAATCCACTTAAATTACACTTTGCGGAGCGATAAAAGCCTCTAAATTAAGGGAATAAATGGAAAGAATTTATGCCTAATCAAATGTATCAACCCAAAAGTATTTTAGCAGAACCTTATCATGTAACATCGCCCGAGACATTTCTTTGATTGTATGGTTTTTCCTTTCAGATATTCCATTTTACTGTGGAGTTTTAGGAGAAATGTACTCATGTTGATACCCATTACCAAAATAGTATTCTACTTTAATAGTTTTCTTGAATTTTTTCACCTGGTCACTTCGAATGCGTGACTTAGTTATCCTTTTCATTTTCTATTTTAAAAGAATTTTGAGAAATTCTTGAGAGGTGTTCGATTTATAAATCATCCACAATAAGAATGATGTACTCGTTACCATATAAGCTAACAATGCGGGAAGGACCCATAAGGTCCATGCGGAGACGTTCCAGAGGCTTTGAAGTCATAATATCCTCAACTTTCTTATGAGGGCCCTTACTTATTTTCCAAGCCCGGAAAGAGCCGCAAATAATGTTTTGAGATATTTTTATTTAAGATGAACCTCTAACCAATTATTAGGAGCTTAATCTACTTAAGTTGTAAAAATTAGTATGACCCAATAGGTTAAACCATAGATCTTAGTCATCTAATCTTATTAACTTATAGGAATCGGAACCAGGAACAACTATTTAATATTTATTTTGAATTCTGTTTCCCATAAAAATACAATTACCATTGTTGATGCAAAAAACTGGAGCGAATCCCATTTTTATGATCACAGATAAATAGATAAAAGCAATCCAATCAAGCACACGAGAGACAAAGATTTTTAAAGTGGTTCGGCTATAAGGAAAAGCCTACGTCCACTGTTATTTTATTCCCAGGGGTTTACAATAGCACAATGTGGTGTAGAGAGAGAAAAAGGTATGGATCTTGTGTATTGTGTCTCTCGGTTCTTGGATCTCTCTCGGATCTCTTCTTCTTTTGGCTAAGGGAATACATGTATTTATAGTGATGGGGGATAAAGAGATTCATTGTATGTAGACATTTATACATTATGTCTACATTCAACGAATCTAATTGCTTGGTATGCTATGTGTTGTCATCTACAATATAAATGTACATTAATGATCATTAAATGCGTAGTTATCCTTTGATCTTCCTGGTTGGTATGCCGACCAACTCTCCTCGGGTGCCAACTAATACTCCTCGGGTGCCGACCAACTCTCCTCGGGTATCGACTAACTCTCCTCGGGTACCGACCAACTCTCCTCAGGTGCCGACTAACACTCCTCGGGTGCCGACCAACTCTCATTGGGTGTTGAATATTGCCACGTAGGATGACACGTGTCCTTTTCTAATTGGTCCTCGTAGATGGAGAATTTTTGCGTTAACAGAAGCCCCCAATGCTCCATGCTTGATGGTTTACTTGAAAGGATGGAGTATTTATTCTGCAGTGTTGCTCGGTGCTCGTGAAAATCTTGATCTACTTTCTTGATTTCTTCAACATAAAGTGCATTATCTCCTGGACGACATATGATGCAGGCTGATCGATGGTTGCTAATCTTTCTTTTGAGGAACTCCGTGTGCTATGTATCACCCCTGGGAATTTGGATGCAGCCATGCCATAGTATGCAGCTTGTAGCTTGTCATAATCTTCAAGTATGTTGATTGGTTCGCCAGCCGACCAAATGTTTCCTGTGTCGAGCAACTAAATGCTAACTTCACGTGCTTGATTCTTCTGATTTATGATCCTCTAAATAATTTGTCGAGTAACATACTAGCTTTTGAACCCAACTCTTCAATCTGATTAGTACCAAGCTAGTGGTGGACTTCGAAACATTTTCACACAATTTCTTCTTCATTATTGGTTGAGACAGTAGTAGCAAATATCTCAGTGCTGTAGATGCTGATTTTGACTTCTACTTCTGCTCGGGGACGAGCAAGAGGTTCTCGGGGACGAGCAAGTGATTCTCAGGGACGAGCAAGAGCTTCTCAGGAATGAGCTAGTGCTTCTCGGACTGATCATCTGTGATGAATATCAGAATGTTGAAAGATCTTAACTTCATAAACTCCCCTTATACTTTGGATGATCCTCCTGCTGGTGAGGAACCTGTTTTAAAAGAAGAGGCAAAAGAAACCAATAGAATAGGAATCTCAATGTAATAGTCAGTATACATTTTCATTCTCAATGTATTTTTGGTTTTTTGAGTTTAATGAAAGACTTTCATTTTTGTTCGCAATCTTAATTGCTATTGTTTTGTAAATATCAAACACTTTACATTTATGCATATGTATCTGTTAAAAAGATAACAATATTGTGTTAGTCATCGACCAGCTTAGTAATAAAAAGAATTACAAGTATTAAAAATGTTGCTCGATCACTTAATAATAAAGTAATGAGTATAAAAATGTTTAAATTTTTTCCAACCAACCAAGGTTGTTAAATTGTGCTCATCGATCAATTATAGTTAGTGAGAGTTTATCCCCGACTAACCATACTTGGTAAATTTTTATCTTTATAAAATGTATCCGACCAACTAAGGTCAATAAATTCTTCTTGTCGACCAACTACAGTTAGTGGGTTTTTATCCCCGACCAACCATACTTGGTTCAGTTTGGAATATTTTGTTCTTCGAGGAACTTTTGTAATAATCTTACCTCCCGACCAACATAAGTTGTAATGTGAGAGTATATTTTTATCTTACCAACCGTAATTGATCATGCTGGTGTACACCTCTTAACGAAAGGAATAGTAGTGGTTCTTTCGAACTATATGTCCACTAGATATCTTACCAACCGTAGTTGGTCACACTAGTGTACGCCTCCTAACCAAAGGAGTATTTTTTTGGTTCTTTCGAACTGTCCACTAAATATCTTACCAACCGTAGTTGGTCACACTAGTGTCACCTCCTAACCAAAGGAGTATTTTTTTGGTTCTTTCGAACTGTCCACTAGATATCTTACCAACCGTAGTTGGTCACACTAGTGTCACCTCCTAACCAAAGGAGTATTTTTTGGTTCTTTCAAACTGTCCACTAGATATCTTACCAACCGTAGTTGGTCACACTAGTGTCACCTCCTAACCAAAGGAGTATATTTTTTGGTTCTTTCGAACTGTCCACTAGATATATTACCAACCGTAGTTGGTCACACTAGTGTCACCTCCTAACCAAAGGAGTATATTATTTGGTTCTTTCGAACTATCTGGTCCATTAGCTCTGAGGATATCCTGGCCCTAAATGAACCTTCAAAATGCTTGACTGATGATAATAGGCAGCAAACTCCTCGTTATCAAATTGTGTTCCATGGTCTATGATGAAGGCATGAGGGAGACCATATCGGCAGATGATGTTCTTCAAAACAAACTGGTACACCTTCCTTCTCGTATGTCATGTCAATAAGTGGCTCAGCTTCTATCCACTTAGTAAAATAATTTACTGCGATGACGAGGTATTTAAATCTTCCTCGAGTCGTCGGCAATGGTCCAACCAAATCAATCCCCCATATAGCAAATGGCCAAGGGGAAGTTATGGGTGTCAACGATGCTTATGGAGTTCTTCGGATGGAGGAAAAGCGTTGGCACTTGTCACATTTCTTGGCATAGGCTTATATAGTTAGATTTCATCGTCGACCAGTAGTATCCCTACGTCATCACCTTTTGCAAAAGTGTCCGACCTGCTACATGGGCTCCACAGGACCCTTCATGTATCTCTTTAATCAATTCTTTCACCTCGGAGGGATGTACACATCTTTGCAAACCTGCCATAATTCCTCGTCTATAAAAAATACCATTAATTAGTACATACCGAGCAGCTTTAAACTTCCATTTCTTGGCAGCGAGCTTATCCTCCGGTAATTGTTCCTCCTCAATATATGCTCCGATGGGATCCATCCAAGATGGTCCTAAATCAAGGGTAATAATATTAATCGTCAGGTCTTCATCTATGCTCTGACTTTTTATAATTCAATTGGTATCGTTCTTCGCAGCTCGGTACGAGTAGCTGATGCTAATCGGGCCAAGGCGTATGCTCTCACATTCTCCATTCTTGATATTCTTACCAGTTGAATAGCAACAAACTCTGATACTAACTCCATCACCTTTGCTTGATACTTGATCATCAATTCTCCTTTGGCTCATTATTAGAAGCTTTGAATTAGAAACGTAGGGCGTATTCCATGTCGACCTCGTCTGGGTTGTTCAAAATGATCCCTGCCCCACAGCCTGTAGTGCAAGATGAGCCATCTACATATAGCCTCCATATAGGCAACTTGTCTTCTAATTTCTGGTCTGACAGAGTTCCTCGGTGGAATACTTATCGCTTTCTTTCATCATGTCCTGATACTTCTGAATACACCTCTTGAATTTCAATATACCTCCTGAACTTCAATATTCCTCCTGAACTTCAATATACCTCCTGAACTTCAATATCAAAAGTAATTCTTGAGCAAGAAAAACAACTCCTGAATGATGATTAGTCGGGGCCCCGACCGTGTGAGTTTGTGGAGTTGAATTTGATGCTCGACTGCACGATGTTATAAGAATGTGCCACCAAATGAACAAATATATCTGTAATAGAAGACCCCAACTGTGGAATGTGAACTTTTAATGAGATTTATCGACCAATACCAACCGGAGTTGGATTTTATCTACCAACTGGAGTTGGATTTTGTCTACCAACCGGAGTTGGATTTTATCTACCAATCGGAGTTGGTGGTAATTGATAATAAATGATGAAGACTTCCTCGGAGCTGACCAACTGATTGTTGGGAATAAGATAATATAAATGCTGGAGACCTCCTCGGCGGTAACCAACAGATTTGTTGGGAATAAGATAATATAAATGCTAGAGACCTCCTCGGCGCTGACCAACAAATTTGTTGGGAATAAGATAATATAAATGCAGGATACCTCCTCGGCGATGACCAACAGATTGTTGGGAATAAGATATAATAAATGATGGAGACATCATTGGAGCTGAATAAGATATAATAAATGCTGGAGACATCCTTGGAGCTGAATAAGATATAATAAATATTTGTCGAGCTCCATGCTGAAATGAGAATAGAATATGCATCCAAATAGATATAACGAATAATAATAAAGTGCCTCGCCGATCAGTCGAGGTAGAATCATATAATGCCGAACAAGAATAAGATCTTTCAGAACATAAGAATATGGCCGAGAACGTTGTCAGGCCTGAATATAAATAAGAATTATCCGACCGAATGTTGTAATTCTCCTTAAAGCTGAATAAGTATCTTGTCGAGGCATAATTGCAGAATGCCGAATAAGAATAATATTTTCCAGAACATAAGAATATGGCCGAGAACTTTGTTGGGCCTGCATATAAATAGGAATTACCCCGACCAACTATCCGTTGGGGGTGAAATATAATAAATGTTATAGTTCTCCTCAGAGCTGAATATGATAATAAGTATCTCGCCATGCTCCATGTTGAGATGAATATAGAATATGAATCCCAATGGATATATAGAATCATTTGTGCTGGAGCAGATATCATAGCAATAATAAAATCAATAGTTCCTCGTTGAGGTGAAATTTCATACTGCTGAGCTATGATAATATTTTTCAGAAGAGTAAGATTATTTCCGAGCATTCGTCGGAGTTGAATCTTGTACCTGTAAAAATTAATATCTTGCTCTACTATTTGTGTAGGCTGAATTGATTAGTCATGAGAATAATTTACTCATCCAATCAATATATGATATGTATATGCTTGAGAAATAAAAATATTAATAATATGCCAAATGTGTGTGAGATGGACAAATTATTATCAAATATGCATCATAAATAAGACGTAAAGTTTTTGTAAATTTATTTAATCTCCAACAACTAATCAGGTATAAGTTGCTGTTTGAAAATTATTTATCACTTGGTTTTAAAAATATTTTTGGGGTGATCATAAGGTAAAAAAAGACTTAAGTCCCCTGCTTGTCCCCAAGCCGAACTCGTGTTTAAAGAAATATCAGGGGTGCTTAGCATTTTTTAATACCCCAAGATTCTACTGCTGCCGACAAACAACATGGATGTTGCCGACCAACATTTAAGGATATCTCAAATTATAGAATATATGGTTGGATGACCAGAATATATCGAATCTTTAGATCAAAAAATAACATTCAATGTAAAATTTAAGCCTTAAGAATGTTAATTAAATGAATAAATATATAACCCACTAGATCGTGTGATTTCGACTAAGAAACCTTGTGATGTGATGAACGAGGGGCCAACATATCAAATTTGTGCCCAGAGTCTTGATATGGTCATGATTATTTTACTGATCCTCTTTTACAAGAGGTGGGTAATGATTTTTCAGGTGAGAGAAAATTATTTTTTATATTGATCCCTTCCTATTCCCAATTTGGAGAGATAAAAATATGGTGAATGATAGAAGTTATTACCAAATTTATATAAAAAATCAATCAATTTGACTTTATTGACATAGATGGAGGATGAACCAAATTAAGTATATAGTTCATAAAAGTGAATGCAAAGAGACTCAAACTTGAAGAGAGAGAAAATAGATCTGGGTCATGATTTCCATGAGAAAACTTTTTATTGTCTTTAACCTTTTCCCATTCTCTGATTAAAAATATAATGGGAATTTGAATAGGCATCAAAGATCTTACAAAATTTGTAATGAAAATTATCAAATCTTACCACCGTCACATATATTGGTATATGTAATCATTTAAAATATTTATTCCATGATATAAAATTGAAACTTGAGAATCAAGCAAACAATTTATGATTTATGAAATCCATTATTTTTCAGATTTTTAAATAAGGATAAATCTAATAGTTATGATTTAAAAATCATGATATGCAACATTTTGCAGATAAAAATTGGACAATTAATTTATGTATATAAACATAAAAATCATGATTGAATCAAAAGATGTATGTATAATTGACTATACGTAGAGAAAATAAAAACTTAGCTTTTGATGGAGAACAATGGTTGTAACACGTTCCCACAGACGGCGCCAATCTGTTGATGCAAAAAACTGGAGCGAATCCCATTTTTATGATCACAGATAAATAGATAAAAGCAATCCAATCAAGCACACGAGAGACAAAGATTTTTAAAGTGGTTCGGCTATAAGGAAAAGCCTACGTCCACTGTTATTTTATTCCCAGGGGTTTACAATAGCACAATGTGGTGTAGAGAGAGAAAAAGGTATGGATCTTGTGTATTGTGTCTCTCGGTTCTTGGATCTCTCTCGGATCTCTTCTTCTTTTGGCTAAGGGAATACATGTATTTATAGTGGTGGGGGATAAAGAGATTCATTGTATGTAGACATTTATACATTATGTCTACATTCAACGAATCTAATTGCTTGGTATGCTATGTGTTGTCATCTACAATATAAATGTACATTAATGATCATTAAATGCGTAGTTATCCTTTGATCTTCCTGGTTGGTATGCCGACCAACTCTCCTCGGGTGCCAACTAATACTCCTCAGGTGCCGACCAACTCTCCTCGGGTATCGACTAACTCTCCTCGGGTACCGACCAACTCTCCTCAGGTGCCGACTAACACTCCTCGGGTGCCGACCAACTCTCCTTGGGTGTTGAATATTGCCACATAGGATGACACCTGTCCTTTTCTAATTGGTCCTCGTAGATGGAGAATTTTTGCGTTAACAACCATCTTTACTTAAAATTTTGCACTCAGTTTTTGAAAAAAGTAGCCGTGTGATCGGAATCACAAAATTGAGAGATACTTAGGAGATTAGATTTTAAGCGTTTCACTAGGAGAACGTCATTAAGGATATGTAAACGCTATTCTTGAGTGTTCCTTTACCAATGATCTGGGATGAGACTCCGTCACCAAATACGACATTACCTCCCAAGAATTTAGTCATGTTTATCAGTTTAGTCTTGTCCCCGATCATGTGTTTAAAACACCCAAAATCAAGGTACCAGGAAACAGAGGTGTGTTCAATTTTCAATGTCATTATGACAATGTTATACCTAAATTGAGGTATTAAGTCATCTTTTATAATCCAAATATCCCTAATTTTAAAAGATTTTTGGGCCTTTGATTTTGAAAAATGACTAGGGGGTTACCTTAATGGCTTTTTCTTGGTGCAAAACTTGTTCTCATTTTTTCTAAAGTCAGAGTTTTTATTGGTTTTCCTAGGGAGAATATAATTAGGGCATCTCACTCTAGAATAGTTAAAGTTATTATACACTGGTGTATATAGACATTTTTAAAAACATTCAGCAAGAGTATATCGATAAACATCGTAGTATTTATTGTAAAGATGTGAGGATGGATTGACACTATATTCTAAACCCTTAAAAATAGGTATAGAGTCATTTTGAAAATGAGGTTTAACTATAACAAATTTAGTTTTTTGTCTTAATTCTTTGATGGGGGCATACATATTTAGATTTGTTGTCAGATTTCTGCTTAGGACACACGAAATCTTTATGTCTTGAGAGACTGACCATTTTGAAAAGGCTTTTTGAGATTTTCAAAGTTCTGGCTTAATGTGTTTGGTAAATTTCGATCGGAAACAAAAATAGTTTTAGATTCATTTTTTCCAACGACCTTTGTTCTTATGGGGTTTTTTCAAAACCAGGACCAATTTTGTCTTCAACACTGATTTTACTAGAGCTTATGCTTTTGTCATATGTTTTTGCATTTTTTTGAAAATGATGACATTTTTTTGAAAATGTTTGAAACCTTTTCTTTTGATTCTTCTATATCAATCAATTTGGATAAGTATCCCTGTTTAAAACATATTTTTTATCTGAAAGATCATTCATTTTGATAATAAATTTTTTAGTTTCAGTCTTATTAGCCACAGACTGATTTTTGTAGTCTTCATCATTCTGCCTAATAGTTCTACTCAGGCTTTCCACGAGTTTAGTCAAAGTTTTCACCATTTTTTAAGTTTAGAACATTTTTTTAAGGTTTTAGTATATAAATCTTGAAAATCAAGTAGGTCATCATAATCGGACTCACTAAGTGTAGTGTGTGAATTGCTCCCTAATGATTCATTTTGCAATTTGGGACTCATAGACCCATTAAGTTTGTCAAAATGGTTATAACTTTGACTCACGCACCCACTTGACTCATAATTAGTATTAACCATAACATCATTAGACATACAATTCATCACACACATGCTAGCATGTACATCATCAACAACATAATCAAGAGGTAGGCATGCTTTATCATTAGTATTAGCAATTTTAACACAAAAATACATACATGATTCACTTAACTTAGATGGATTTGATTCATTATATTTTGAGCCACTTGATTCATCCAAGCTTTGCACATATGGGCCTTAGGTGTAGTCTTAACTTTAGATTTGCATCGATTAGCATTATTACCCATATTACCACATTTGTGACATTGAATATTACTCAGTTCTTTCTTACGCCTCTGATTGTTATTATTGTTGTTATGTCTGTCAACATTACGATCATGGGGTCTTGAACCTTGAAAGTTTTTATAACCAAGTTTTCCTTATTTAGCAGCTATAGCATTGCTAAATTTAATTATCTTTTTAAACCATTTGGTCGTAATATCTATTTGGTTATCAAGACTTTCAAGATCATAATCTTAACCTAACTCTATGTCAAGATCAAGAACATTTAAATTAGGAATAGTCATTCAAGAGGAGAAGACTAAATTTAACCCAGAATATCTCTTAGCAATAGAGGTCATGTGTTTTTGTTATTCTAATTCCATTTTTACAGTCCTTAACTTGCTACTTAAAAGTTCAGGGGTCAAATTGGGATCATTTATTTTTCCAATGGCATATCGTTTATTATCAAATTTAGAGGGAAGAGACCTAAAGATTTTTCAAACTATTTATCTCTTATCATACACATTCCCATTTGCATGCAGTTTAGTGATTATATCAGTTAGTTGGGTAAAATTCATCAAAAGTTTCAATATCCTTCATCCTCAGGGTATTATATTATTGAATAGGTATTTGAGTCTTTCCATCCTTACTATGCTCATCACCTTCTTGGGCAGTGATAAGTGTTTCAGATGCTTTTTTAGAAGTAGTATTATAGAGATTCTTTTAAACTCATGCTCATTCAAATACATGAAAATATAATTTTTACCCTTATTGTTATAGAGAGATAGTTGTTTCTTTTCCTTAGTGAACTCACTCAGGATTTTCTTAATTCTTATAGTGCTTACCTCACCAATAAGTTTAATGGGATAAGAATAACCATATATAATAGTTATCCAAACCTCACCCCCTAAGGTACCCTCGATGAAAGAAATCATCCTTACTTTCCCGTAAGGAAAATTGTGTTCATCGAAGATAGAAGGCCAGGACAAATTACTAAGTTTTTCACATTTCTCGTCCATTTTTGAAAAAAAAAAAAATAGTTTCAGAAGCTTAGGTTAATTTTTTTTAAATCGCTATGATACCACTTGAAATAACTCAACCTTATATTTAAGAAAGTTAAAGGGCCAAATTGAGAATTCAATAAAGATTGTTGAAAAAACTCCTATTTGTAAAAACTTTGATTTAGCACAAGGTGTGTAAAATCAACATAGAAGAACACATTTGATATTTAAAATTCTCGGTAATAAAAAAATTAAACAAAAATAATGGCTATTAAACCTCATTCAAGTTAGGAAGCATGTAAGAGTTAAGATCACACAAAAATAGTTCAACACACGAATTTTAACGTGGTAAAATCCTTAATCTAGTTAAAACATCCACGATGACCTCTACGCCACAAAATAAAAAAAAATCACTAAAAATAGGAATATGATTACAAAGTACAAGCATACAACATGATCAAAACAACAAAAAAAATACACCTAAAACTTTGAGCTCCACCTCTAGGATCTAGTAAGCTTTGTTAAAACCATTAGTCCAATAGGGCTTAACGTCGACTTATCAGTACATTTTTCTAAAGAACAACCACGCACAAAACTATATGAAGTGTGTGAAACAGTGTAGGTGGGATGTGATCTAGTCTAAAGGAACATGCAAGATACACGGGGCGCTCACGCGCACACACACATACACTCAGATTAAAAATAGTCCTAACAAATTACAGCTAGAGTTTAAATTAGTACATCTAAAAAAATTATATCAAGAAATCGCTCAAAAGGTTTTAGATCTGGTAAGATCCATAAAAAGAAGATCTAAAATGTAATATACAAAAAAATAGAATTTAAAAAATATAAAATCAGGTTTCTAAAATTCCTGATCTAAACTCAAAAATTTGATTTATAATATATTGTGTTTTGAACTAAAAACTTATGGATATAAAGAAATAAACAACATGCAAAGCAATATCCATAACGATATATCAGAATATATCAATAGTTTTTAGAAAAAGGATTTAAATCGGATATTTTGAACAAAACTAAACTCTATTGTGTGGATAACGTATCACACTGTTTGAACCTTGATTTTATGAAGAAAAATCAAGATCTACACGCGAGTAAAGGTTGTTTTGAGAAGAACAATACTTTAAAGGAGTTTAATTCTCTTAACTCATTAATCTAACATTTATACGTGTTTAGAAAATCCTATATTCTATATCACTCAGAAAAACATTTTTCTCTCAAGGTTTTCGCATAAGAATATATTTTTCTCTTTTTTTTTCTCGAAGTGTCTCTCTCTAACCTGTGGTCTATATTTTTTCTTGTCTGAGCCCAAAAATCTAACTACTTAAGATGAACATGGTTTAAATAGAGACTATGGAAAAATCTGGAAACATTCGATGAAACCAACGAATGAAATTATATATATCGACTGAAGTTTAATCCAATGGCCTAAAGTGAAGCGTACTCAATACGTTGATGGGTTATGACCGGTTAGCATGTAAGGTGCTTTGATTGGTTGAAAGGAAGGTCGCAGGGATTATCTCGCCAAACAATCTAAACTACTGATTAACTAGATCCAATGGTTCATAACATGCAACAAAGATGTGATACACAATAAATACACTTTCAGCCAATCACAATCAAATAGGTGTGACTCACTAAAAATTTAAAAAACTCGTCGATTTAAACACTATAGTAAATTATAAAAGATACCCTAAACTTTTTTAAAAATCAAATTAAAAATATTTTATATAAAGAAAAATTTTGATTTTAAATCCGAAATAATTTTAAAAAATTATTTAAGAATTATATAGAATCCTGAAAAATTATATTAAAACTGAATATGCATAATGTGCAATCAATGTCCAATTTGTGTGGATTTTATACCTTACTACCATACTTATATAGGGTTGAATTGATCGAGGATGCCTTTTGAAGTAGACTATCATCTTGGTGTTGAACAATTACCCTTTGAGGTGCTCAACTCTAAAAAATAAACTTTTATCTTAATATCCAAACTAGATGAAAGACCTATGCAGTATAGACTCAAAATAAATCCTAGTAAGTCAATTGCATAAGGTAGTTCAGGAAGGTATTAGGAATTCCACTTTTTTTATGCTTCCATATCTATATACTTACTATCGTACTTAAAATTATAATTACTTTTAGTTTATTTTCAAACATATTGAGAGACCTTAATTTGAGAATCCCTCAAAATATAGATCTATGCTTAGGTATAAAAATGGCGTTAGTGAGAGGTGTAAGAATGTTACTAAATCGGTGTGGGTACACAAGAATTCTTGTGTGAGAATAGGTTTATGGTTGGCGGGTGTCCGTTAATATATATGTACATATATATGGACGAGAAGGCTCGACTTGTGTATCGGAGGTCGTTAATGCATATACGCATATGCGCAATAAGTTGTGGATTGAGATAATTTAATATCTCATGCGAGATATGAGAGGAGGCAAAAGGTAAGGGGTGAGATATAAGAGATGGGATCATCTATGTAGAGATAATATATCAACAGATATATTGTCGAGGCTTGTGCTTACGGGAAGGACTCGATATTCCACCTATATACCCATATAGCCACGAGATCCAAGCCTACGTAGTTTGATTTTAGTAGTGGGACACATGAAAAGGTTCCAACATGATGTGTGTGAAAGTGTAAAGACTTTTCTTGAGAGGGGGAAGGATGTTTGAGAGCTAGGAGATTGACTCAAATATGAGTACAGAATGGGAGTATACCTAAATTCGTCAACAAAGGCATTCATATATGTTAGGTGATCACTAACTTGAAGGTGTTATTGAACCTTTAGGTTGGTTTGTAAATGTGATGGATTGATCACTTCGTATGAGAAAGGGAGTTTGAACTAGCGATGGAGGCATACTTAAAGATAATACATCGAGATACATATTATGAGTCTTGGGCTCACAAGTGTAGCTCATTATTGCGCCTACATACCCAATAATTTCTGGAATAAAAGTAAATGTAGTTACAGCAAAGGAAGCATACTTAAGGGTACTGGATGTGAGAATTCGAGTATAAATTATAGAATATTATGGTATTTATGGAACCTATTCCTTTATGTAGAATTTATGTTATGGGTCAGAGTGTTATATTCGTATGTTAAAAACATGTAATCAAAGATGGGTGTTTGATAAGTATACCAGGAAAATATAGATTTGTGGGTGTCTCCGTTAGGACGGAAGTGTTTTCTCGGAGAAGTAGTTAGGAGTATTCCATTGTTAAACTTTAGTTTTAGCAAAGATGCAAAATAGCTCGATTCACGGACGCTTTCTTTAAAATGGTTTTGAAACGTGTATTTTGGTGTTGTACTCAGTAGTATCGATATTGATTAGCATTATTCAGCATATGAGTATGTTTTTTTATCTCAACATATAAAGATTATGGAGAAAACCCAGACTTTAAAAATTAAACAGTATAAATATACACCTGGTCCATTGATGGGGGACGAACTAAGTTTTTCATGAAGATATGTACATTTTGATATCACGATATTTATTTATGATATTGACCTAAGTTTTCATGAGAGTTTTTACCCTTGTAGCGCGAGATGAGTTTTTTAGGGGGATTATCCCCTATGATATGTCACCGTCGGATAAAGTTTCATTTAGAAGAGCTGGTCTTCGCAGGATGTGCTTAACAACTTGCCTCGTTTTGCTGGAGGAATAAAGTTTTCAGAAAGTACGAACTTCTCTCGGGATTCGGATAGAATTCGAGATTCTTAGATGCCCAGAGTTCAAGAAAATTAGAATAAACAAATCAATATTGGGTTTTGGGGTACCGTTTTAATGGAGTGGGACCCAATTTTATAGTCGTCGGAGCGAGGACATCAATCATGCTATTGAAACCCTAATCAACCGTGCAGTTAATTTATTGGCATAAGTGTCATTGTGGATGGGCGTTAGTTGGACATGTCTCATAGCAGATAGGTTTTGGGGGATAAGTGTCGTAATTTGATCAACCTTGCGATTATCGGATTAACTCTGTGGTTGATCATTTGATAGGGTAATCATTACACTGAGATATTCAACCGTTTGGTTGATATATCGTTGTGCAGTCAAAGGTGTCTTGAACCTTAGGAGAGGATTTTTCTCCTTTTATTAATAATACTTAGGAACATTATCCTTTAAGAAACAAAAGGATGCGAAACAAAGAGTTATAGGTAGTGCAAACAAAGATCAGATCAGTTTCATTTTTTTTTGCTTTTCTTAGTTATCTCTTCTTTGAGTGAAGATGACAATTTTTCTTTCTTCATGTTGGGTCAAGAACGATCATGAAAACCATTCTATTATGATCACTGCAACGACATTGAATCTTATACTCCCAAAAGTGTGTATACGTACAAAAAATTTTTTATTCTTATATTTATGAGTTGTTTGTTCTTTGGAAAGACAATTTTGGTCATTAAACCCTAGTATAACCGTAAATAGAGACAATTTTGCAGAACTAGCATCCTGGTTAATAACGTGAGCATGCAACCTAATTATAGTTATTGCCTCTCTTGAAAACAATAGGTTTGTTGGGCAATCCTCTAGGTTAGCTTTACTAAAAGTGATGTTTTGATCATTTTCAAAATTGAGTGAAACTTTATATCATGAGCATTGTAGGTAAGTTTTTCTTCAAAAATAACTTGCAAATCTGAATTGAATTTAGAAAGTATCCAAATTGAGTAACTTTATCACAAGAATTTTAAGTTAAGATTTTTTACAAATAACTTACAATTCAAAATTCAAAATTTTAGACTAAGTAGTCTTTCATAAAAATATTGAGGGAGATTTTTACTACTTGCACAGAGGAGTGCTTGATGCTAGCGGTGGGCTATGGAATATATGATGTTGGAGTACTGATCAAAGGAATGCAAATAATTCTCTAGAAAGTCAAGACGCATTGTAGATGGTGCTTGAGTCTGGGAATATATATTCCACTTGTCCAACTCAAATGATTTGCATCACCTGATTACCTTCCAGACAAGTTTAAATTAACATATTCTTTCATTCATGCATTTGAATTAAGATTATTACATTTGTACTATAGTTGGTCACATGCATTCAAATATCTAAAAAAATATATGTATGTTATTGACGACTTATTCGTTGATATTACATTACCATTGCCTAGCATGGACACGATGAGTTCAATAATTTGAAAATTATTGGACATATAGTGAGTGAGTAAATTCAAATTGGATTCTGATACAACCTACGGACAATGAAGGTGCATGAATGTGGTTAATTAGAATCCGTGTTTGACTTGGAGAGGCTAAAAACTATTGGAGAACACGAAGAGGTTATGCTAAATAGTGAGTCACAATGTGCTTATGCAATCTACCTAAGTTAATAGATATGTAGAGAATGGTTCCCACAAGTATTTAAGGTTTTCATAACTTGACATCACTTGAAGTCAGAATGTGTGGCGACTAAAGATATCTATTCTCACCTCTGATATCCAAAATGGGTGTAAATCTACAAGAGCTTAGAGTTTATTGATGTAAAATAATTGAGATTTCAGAGAATAGAAAGAGAAACAAAAAATAAGAGAGAGAAAGATATTTGTGAGAATGATGAAATATGTATTATAATTATGAGGTCTAACTTATATATACATAATTTTGTCTAACAATACTCTAACAACCTAACTAACAAAATAATAACAGTTGTCATTATAACAGAGGTTTGTTGTACTAGTACTAGTACTGCTATACTCATTATCCCCCCTCAAGCTAGCTGGGGAGGACACAACATCAAGCTTGTCTCGAAAATAAAAAAATGAGCTTCACTCAAAGGCTTAGTTAGAACATCTGTAATTTTTTCTTGAGTAGGAACATATCTGATTTCCAACTGTTGGGCAACAACTTTATCCCTAATAAAGTGAACATCAAGCTCAATGTGCTTGGTGCGAGAATGAAAAAAGAGGTTAGAGGCCAGAGCTCCAGCACCTAAGTTGTCACACCACAATATAGGACATTGTTTAGAAGCATGAGTGATACCTAATTCTTCAAACAGAAACTGTAACCAAAGTAATTCTGTGGTGGCTTGAGCTAGAGCTCGATATTCTGATTCAGTGCTTGATCTAACAATAACATTTTGCTTCTTAGCACTCCAAGTAAGTAAGTTTCCACCAAGATAAATGCAGTAACCTGACGTAGAACAACGATCATCTACACAACTGGCCCAGTCTGCAGCCGCATAGACTTCCAAAGTAAATTGAGAAGGACCAATTTATTTAAAGTGTAGGCCATGAGTGGAGCTACCTTTAATGTACCCGAGAACTCTCTTACATGCTTTCCAATGGTTCAAAGTAGGGGTTTGTAAATATTGGCTGAGTTTGTTAACACCGAAGGCTATGTCTGGTCTTGAATGAGTGAGATATTGGAGGGCGCCCACTCTACTTCTATAGAGAAAGGGATCTTCAAATTGAGGGCTGCCAACTTTGAAGTACTACACATAGGACTAAAGATGCATTTAGAATGTATCATATTTGTCTTGTTTAGAAAATCAGTGATATACTTGGTTTGAGTAAGAAACAAGCCTTTGTCATTTCTACACACTTCAAATCTGAGAAAGTAGTTGACAGATCCAAGAGTCTTGAGAGCAAATTTAGCATTAAGATCATGAACCACCTTGGTCACTTGATCTTTGTTACTGCCAGTAATCAAAATGTCGTCAACATAGATCAACAGGAAGATAACTACATCTGAATTGCGATAAAAGAACAAGGAAGAATCAGACTTTGAATTACTGAAACCCCAGTGGACTAAGGTTAGCTTAAGCTTTTCAAACCAAGCCCTTGATGCTTATTTCAAACCATAGAGGGCCTTAACCAATTGACACACGTGATTCGGTTTATTCATATTAATAAAACCGCTTGGTTGCTTCATGTGACAAGTTCTTGTAAATCACCATTGAGGAATGCATTATTAATATCTACTTGTTGAATATCCCAATTGTACTGTACTGCGAGAGTAAAGATGACCCTTATAGTGGAGGAGTTACCAACTAGACTGAATGTCTCTGAATAATCTAATCCATGGGTTTGTTGAAACCCCTTGGTAACAAGACGAGCTTTGTATCTTTGAATAGTACCATCTAAGTGATACTTGACATGAAATACCCACTTATTATCAACAATATTCATGTCGGGAGAGGAAGGGACAAGTTTCCATGTATTATTATGCATTAGAGAAGTATACTCATCAACCATGACTTGTTTCCAATTTGGATAATTGAAGGCAGCCTTGACGGAGGTAGGTTCTAGGGTAGCAGTGAGAGCAAGTTTAGGTTTGAAAATACCGTCTTTAGATCGAGTGGTAATAGGATGTGTAGGGATCAGACTTTGGTTAAGAGCAGTTTCAAGTGGAGGTTGGGTTAGATGTTCAGATTGTGTTTGATTTGGAAATTCAGGTTGAGTAGTAGTAGGGGTAGATATGTTTGGGTTTGAGTTAGTAGAAATGGGACTGAAATGTTGGATAGTGGCATGTGGAGCATTGTGAATGGGATCAGGTTAAATAGAGGGTAACTATGGTTGAGAGGGAAAATAAGGGATGTGTATAGGTGGAGAAACAAACTTGGGTTTGGAATGAGTGGGAAAACCATCAAAAAATGGAAAGTGTGTTTCATCAAATACAACATTTCGAGAAATATAAATTCTGCCAGTTGATGTAAGCATTGATACCCTTTGTGGTGATCATTATACCCAAGAAACACACATTGAGATGACCTGAACTCCATCTTATGGTTATTGTAAGGTCTTAAGTGAGGATAACAAGCACAACCAAAGATTTTTAGGAAGGAAAAATTTGGTATATGATCATGGATAATCTGAAATGGAGATTTCATATTCAAGGTGGGAGTGGGTAATCTATTTATAAGGTACACAGCAGTTGAAAAGGCATGCCACCAAAATCTCATAGGCATTTGAGCTTGTGCCAGAAGAGTGAGGCCTATTTCTATCATATGTCTACGTTTTCTCTCAATTTTTCCATTTTGTTCATGTGTGTGAGGGCAAGGATGTCTAAAGTGTATTCCTAGTTGAGCTAAAATTAGAGCAAAACTTCTGTATTCCCCACCCCAATCAGTTTGTAAACACTTAATTTTCTTGTCAAAGAATCTTTCAACAAGAGCTCTAAACTTGTGAAACATGTATTTTGCATCTATCTTGAATTTTCATGGATATATCCACACGAACTTAGTGAAATCATCCAAAAAGGTCACATAATATCGAAATACTTCTACTGATAAGAAAGGAGCTGGTCCCCAAAGATCAGAATGAACAATTTGTAAAGGAGCTGTTGTTTTATTCAGAGAACTTGAAAATGGTTATTTGTGAGACTTACCATATTGACAAGATGAACAGAAATGTAAGGCTGAAGTAGTTTCAGAAATGCTATTACAAAAAGGAAAAACAGCTTTAAGGACATTAATAGATGGATGCCCTAATCTACATTGCCAAATATCTGCTGCAGATCTTTTATTACTCTTACGATGAGATACTGGACTGGAATTTGATGAAGTATCTACAAGACACTGAGTAGCTTTATCACTCAACTGTGAACTGGGCTTGAACTTGGACAAATCCAACTAGTATAGTCCATTCTTAAGGATTCCTTGAAGAAGAACCTTCTTCGTGTTCATGTCCTTAATAAGACAATAATTTAAATAAAACTCAGTAACAACATTGTTATCATTAGTAAATTTTAAAACACTTAACAGGTTCTTGGTGATTTTTGGCACATGTAGAATTTGATTTAGCAATAGTGCCTTAGAGTGATTATTAGACAAGGTAGTTGGGCCAATATTAGTAATAGGTATGAGATTACCATTACCAACAGATATTTTCTCATTGCCTTTGTAATCATCCTTGATGGACAAATTGTTTAGATCAGAAGTCATGTGGTTAGTAGAACCACTGTCAATGTACCAAGAAGAATCATTTAGAATGCTTGGTGAAGTAATGTAGGCAGATGGAGGACTTGGCTGGGTTGAGTTATTCGGTTGAGTTAAATTGTTCAACTGATTTGATCCTGAGTTTTGATTTGGATTGAAGGATACATTTGGATCAAAACGAGAATACCAGCTGGAAGCCAAATGACCAATTCTTCCAAAAATTTGACAAATAGGACGAGTGCCTCCACGGCCACCACGACCTCTTCCATTGTTGTGACAACTATTCTGATTGTAACGTCCACCATTGAATCTGCCTTGACCACCTCCAAAACGATTATAACTGCTATTGTTGAGACCATGTCCACCCAGACTATTTTGTCCACTACGATTATTTATACTAGCAAATTTTTTAGAGGAATTACTAAGATCGATAGTAGAAGATGAAAATTGTTGCTCTAACCTCATCTCTTAACTTTGCAACAGGAATTTGGCTTCAGGTAGAGTGACCAGCTCATGACGAGAGGTGAAGTTTACAATAATTGGATCATATTCATTTCCAAGTCCACCATAGATGTACAAAAGAAGTTCATCATCAGACATGACTTGACCAGCAACAGCTAAATTTTCAATAATATTTTGCATTTTTAAGAAAAAGTCATTGATGTTGATAGAACATTTTTTTGTTGATTGAAGTTGCATCCAAAGCTGTAGAAGATGAACTCTAGAATTTGTAGCAAATAATTGGTCAAAAACAATCCAAATCTGAGAAGAATTGACACATCGAACAACATGCCCCAACATTGATTCAGAAATTGAGGTGAGTAGCCAACTCATGAGGGCTTGGTCAGTACGAATCCAGAAAATATAGTCTGGATTTTGATGAGTAGAGGAAGTGGAGGATGGAGAAGAGTATTCACCTTCTTGTAACATGGTGAATTGAGGTGGACAAATCCTTGATCCAAGAAGAAAACCTTCTAAATCATGAGCTCTTACAGTTGGAAGAATCTGAGATCTCCAAAAAGTATAATTGTTGCTATCGAGTTTTAGGGCAAGAGGAACTAGAGAGGAGAAAAAAGCCATATGATGATGCACAGGCAAGGATTGAGTAGAGGCTTGCGAGATTGAAGAAGAGAATTGAGGATTCTAATTTTCCATTGACGTTAGTCGTGAAGCTCTGATACCAAATTGAGATTTCAGAGAATAGAAAGAGAAACAAAAAATAAGAGAGAGAAAGATATTTGTGAGAATGAAGAAATTTGTATTATAATTGTGAGGTCTAACTTATATATACATAATTTTATTTAACAATACTCTAACAACCTAACTAATCAGGTCTAACAATCGTAACTAACAAACTAATCACAACTGTCATTATAACAGAGGTTAGTTGTACTAGTACTAGTACTGCTATACTCAATAGATGGAAGAAATTATTTAAAGTGGAATAAGAGGATAAGTCTCAGATTGAAATGATGGTTAAAATTGTGCTCCCTCAGTTTTTCCATTTAAAATTGGACCGTCTAGAAAATCTCACAATGTTCAGCTCGAGGAAACATAATTTGAAATTTCCATTATTGGAAAAATTGGTCATTACACCGAACCGTTAACTATAGAAAAGCCTGAGAGAGTTTATGTACATCGGTATTTACTTAGTGAAGTTTATAAGGGTGATCTTAATGGTACCATATCACATCTCAAAGAAGGAAACCAATATGTTGTTAGGGTATAAGGGCTTTTCTCTGAAAAACATCTTACATTTTCCATTTTATTTGTACCTTCTAACTAAGTATCTAAGATGTGGTCAAAGTATTGTATTGTAGACATTTCTTTAGTTTATAGGTATAAATCTAGAAGTATAACTGTAATGCTCATTCTTAAGCAAACAAATGTAATTCAAGTCTGTATATACGATTTATTAAAGTGTCTTAAACAAAATACGTTCATTTGGTCACTTTTTCCTTAATTTTCCTTGAAATCTCTAAACTACCACCCCAAAACGTCTTTCTCACCCACAGAGAAAAATACCTAAATAATTTCTACCTATGCCTCACACGACATATCATATTGATATTGATGGTGTAATGAAGTGAGCTAGTGAGAAGCGATGACTTACATAGTAAGTGAAAATCAATTTCCTTTGGTGTTTAAGGTTTTTCCCATTCATAATTGAAAAACTCAGGCCTCTTTTTTGTTATGTTTTCAGAAAACTTGATTTAAAACTTGGTTTAAAGACACTTTTTAAGAATAGTTTTATAAGCTACTTTTCAGTGTTGTTATTTTTTTTAAGCGTTTGGTAAACTTAATTTAAAAACAATTTTGAAAAAAGTAAATACACACACACACACACACACACACACACACACACACACATATATATATATAGAATGAATTATAAATATATGTGTATGTATATATTATAGGGAAACATAGTAATAAGTCTCTAGAATCTATAGAAATTAATGACAAGGACAAGGCCAAAATAGTTTTGTCACAAAGTACACTAGAAAACCTGTCTACATGCTTTCTTCTAAAAAAATTTATGTCTCCACAATTGAAATGTATGTATATATTGTTATAAAATTGTCACTAAATCAAAATTAAGAAGATAAAAAGTTACTTTCGATGACTAAATGTCATTATATTACAACCGACATACGTGTCTCTCACAATATATTTATTTTACCATGAAAATGTATCTACATAGTTTTACAACAGCAAACATTAAAAAAATGTAAATATATTGATTTAATGTCTTTGAGTAATTATGTGTCTGATGTTTCTGTTTTGGTATTATAGATTCACCTAACTTGTACTTGTATAAAAGTGTAACTAAATAGGAGATGGTCATATCATTAATTGATCGAAAACATGATGTCCTTAAGATAGTCAGAAGATTTTTGGGTGTCCTTAGTGTAGATAAATAAGCGTCAGGGGTTGTCGATAAGTCGGCAAATATATATATATATATATATATATATATATATATATATATATATATATATATATATATATATATATATATATATATAATAAAGTAGAAAACTTATGTATGTCATAAGATCAAAAGATGATGTCATCTTTATGACTTTTTCTGCACTACCTATTTTACCCCTCAAATCTTTGATTTCCCCCTCTTTTTTTCACCATCATCTTATATCAAAATTCAAAAATAAGGGCGAAAGAGTCCATAGACACCCTTACACACAACTCAGTCTCTCTCCTCAACATAAAACCACACGCCCCAACACTCCCTTGCTTCAGCTTCTGGAACCCATCCCCAAACCCTCAATTCTTCCCTCTCCTATTTCACTTCCCCCGTAATACAAACCCGTTCCAAAACCTCATCCCAACCACACCTCCACCTTGCACTCCAACACTGCCACCCTTGCACTCCAACGATTCCACTGTCACCCCAAGTAATCTCTCCCACACCCTCACATTTATATTTGTAATATTTTGAGATTTTGACCTTGGATCTACAGATCTGAAGACTTTGTTTATATTTTGGAGGTATGTTTATGAGTTCAAACTCTTTCTTTTAGCATTAAAATGATTCACGCTATTATTTACACTATGCACAATTTAATATAACCTCTTTTTAAGTCCATTTCGAATTCAATTTATAGTTAAAAATTCTTCATACTTAATTCTTTAAATTTTGTTTAGGTAAAACGATTACCCCGGATGGTTCAGGTACAAAAGATACTTCTGGTTTCAGGTACAACAGTTACCCCAGATGGTTCATGTACATTTTCTCGCTTTATTCTTTCCCACACAGTTTCACCATCAACCCATATCTATTCTCCATATTCTCACATTTCTTACTCACAATTTATACTAACTGTAGGTTATTTCACAGAAAAGAACATGTAATGTGTTTTGAATTTTTGTGTTTTGAATAATCGATTTATGAATATAGTTGTGTGTCATATTGTTCATGAATTTGTTATTAGGGCGCAAATTAGTATCATTGTTTGGGTTTGGGACGTAAATTATCTCTCGCGTCTTTCTCCACGTATATTCATTCCGACTGTTATTTTTTTCATTCAATTTCTGAGGTTTTGACATTTGAAAATGCTAATTTGGGTCTTGATTAAAGGTTTAAGACCTTTCCTGCAGCAGAGACACTCCAGAGAAATGACGTTCTCGGTGGATGAATGATAGTTTGGTGGTATCTCTGCATGGTTGCATCGTTTTTTCGGCATTGACTTCAATCAATAAGTGTAATATGTTTGACTTCAGAGTTTATTGAACTTGGTTGATTTTGTAACTGACTTATATCTTATAATTGCTCTATTAGTTGATTATATTATCATCTAAGATAACTTCACTCTTATTTGTATTTATTTTTGTTGCCACTTTTTTTCTTTGTAACAAACTACTCGAGCAAAAGGCAAATTACTAGAGGAGTATTTCTGCATTGATGTTGATCCATGTGGTGACAATTATTGTGTAACACAAATAAATATGAAAGAGGTAATGACCAAGAAAGAACGAATAAAACGCCAATCACACAACAACAGATGTACGTGGTTCAGCAAAGATGTGCCTACGTCCACGGTGGTGCAGTCAGTATTATTTCTCTATATTATGAAGAATAAGTACAGAGAATACAACTTGTCCTTTGCCTCGGACCTAGGGTTTAATTTATATATGTGTATGCTAGTTAGTGGAGATGATGGGTTCCTTCATATTAGCCATCTTCCCTATCCCTTCCCTTCATGGGATTGTGCTCCCCTATAACTTCTCTTCATGGGATCGTGGGGAGAGATCGAATCAATATGAAAGATAGAGGGCCTGGACTTTGGGCCGCCAGAACTGGGCTATTCGTCCAGGCCCATGGTTCTCAATTTCGGGTACCTACAATTGCCCCTAAATTTGTTGGGCCATGTTTATGGGTCCAATGAATTTAAATGATCAGCCATTATGGCTGATTTGTGATTCTTCGAAAACTGTGAAGTTTCTTTGGCGGCACCCGCTTCGCTATCCGTGCGCTATGATTAGAATTGAAGACTTGTTGGGATAGCCACTTTTTCATTCGTCGTTTCAGCCTTTCCAGTATTCTTCCTTCTTCTGATAACTCTAGCACCTCGTACCTTCCTCTCTGAATTCCCATTCTCATTGCTTCTTAGTCATCTTGAGCTCGTGCTTCTTCATCACTCGAACCGATCTTCTGTTTTGTAAGTTTCTTGTGCCCTTTCTTTGCACTTTCTCTTTGGTTTGTAGGATTTGAGTTTTTCAATGGCAAAGATTGGAAATAGGCTAATCTCTGAGTTTAGGAAGTTCTACAATATCCCTGAGTGGGTAGATATTGAATGGTGTGCCTCCCCTCCTAGGAACGTTAGGGATATAGAGGATGCTCACTAGATCCATGTTTTGTTGCTCTCCCAGGGGGGGCTTACTTTTCCCCCTAATGATCTATTTCTGCATTTTTTTGGTTATTTTGATATTGTTCCTACACAGTGCTCGCCCAATGTGTGGAAGATAGTAAATGGCGTCCATAGAATAAACCAGTTGTATGGTACTAGGTTAGGACTTGCTGAGATCTGTTTCTGCTATTCCTTCTCTCGAACTAGCTCAGGTGTTTTATACCTCAAAGCTAGGAGTCCTGATAGGGTATTGGTAGTAAACCTACCTGATTCCCATAAGGACTACTGGCAAGAGGGTTTCCTCGTTAGGAATTGGTAGTTCCCTCCCCAGTTTGAAGGGTCGAGGTCTGAGAGGTTCACTGTCCCTTTTTATGGGGAAGAATATATAGGTAGACATTGTACTGTTATTTCAACCTTTGCTGGCTTGTGATTTTTCTAACCTCTTTGCTTTTCCTTTCACAGCGAGGACAAAGAATTTGGAGCCTGATCTCAGCGAGGTTCGCATCTCGGAGTTGGTGAAAGCTTGGATTATTAGGGAGCCTCTGGGTGACGGCGATCATCCCAGGTCTGCTGCCTTTTTGCTCGAGTACAAGAACACAGGCTCCAGCTTCATAGCACGACCTGTGGAAAGTGTGCCAGAGTTTGATTTTTTGGGAGAGACTACCGCTGAGCCGATACCGTTGGACGAAGAAGAGAGCAGCTCTGAAAGTGAGCCTGCTGGTAATCTCGGTGAAGGGAGTTCTGATAGTAGTAACTCTTCTGATTCTGAGGAGGCTTCTAAGGCTCGAGGATCATCGAGTACTTCTAGCAGTTCTGGTGAAGATATGCCTCCAAGGAAGAACCTGATCAGAGGTGATGATGATGATGACCATGTGCTCCTTGCACAAAGGTCAAAGAAACAGAAGATTGTATCTGGGGTTGTGGCTACAGGTTCTCGGACTTCCTCTCAGGAGCAAGAGAGGAAGAGGAGAGAAGAAGAGCAGGTGAAAGAGAGGGAGAGAAAGAAGGAGGAGGAGAAGAAGAAGGTGGAAGAAAGGAAAAGGGTCGAGGAGAGGAGGAAGAGAGAGAGTGAGAGGGAAGAGGAGAGCTGAGGTAAGGACGAAGGTCGGGCAGGACTTAGTTCCAGTATCTGCTCTGCCAGAGGGAGCTTCCATAGCAATCTCCCCTCAGCTAGCTCCGGCCCTGCTTGAGAGAGCTGTCCTCCCGGCTGATCGCCAAAGGGCAATAGGTTCAGAGCATCTGGCCCTTCAAGATAGTCAGAGGCTTTCTCTGGTAAGGTTTCTTTTCCTCTCGTGTTTTGTTGACTTCTCTTGCTTTCCTTTTCTTATATCTCTTTCTTTTTCGTAGTTTGTTACCGACTTCGCTGTGCTGTATCGCTCACGCGACGAGCTGGTGAAGAAGAATAGTGAACTGGAGCAAGAAAACTCTGCCTTGAAGCTGAAGGGTAAGGAGCTCGAGGCCAGTTTCAAGGCTGTTGATGCTGCTAGGATCTCGTCTGATTTGGCCCTTGCCACTTCCGCTCGCGAGAGAGGTGATGTGGTCAGGGAGTTGGGCGAGCTGAGGAAGGCTTATGATCTGGTATGTACGAGCAAGCTAGACCTTGCAGAGAAGAGCAGAGTTCTGTCCGAGCAACTGGAGGCAGAGAAAGCCCAGGCAACCACCATAAGGAGGACTCATACAACTCTGGGTGGGCTGCTGCTTATGATGATGCTGAGGCTCAGATTGTCTACATCAGCCGTCTGAATTTTAAGAAGGGCTGGAACAAAGATCTTCTAGCTGCTGGTGTGGATGCTGAGTCTCCCTTGTTTGACGAGCACGACCCGGGTCCCAAGCCAACTGTGGATGAAGAAGCTCCTGCTCCAATTATCGAGGGTGCTGATCTTCCCTCGGATACAGTTCCTGCTAAGGGGGATACTTCTGCTGCAACTGATAAGGGGAAGCATCCAGACACCGCTGGGCAGTTTGAGGTTGCCAGTTAATCTATTTTTGGGATTTTATTTTGTACTTTTTTCTTGTAATCTCTCGAGTTTTTTCTGCTCGATGTACTTGGCCTTTATTAATGAATGATAAGATTCTCCATTTTGTTTACGCTAATCCCTTTTTCTCTTCTATCTTTCTTTTATATGTAGTTGGTTGATGTGGATGACTATATTCCTGTTACCTCCCAACTGGGTAGGACTCTTGGTCCTAATGCAAGCCCTGCAGTTCGCCAGGCCTTTGCTAGACTTTGAAGGTTTGCTAAATCAAAGAACCAAAAATATAAGGATCAGTCCGAGCTAGTGGCCAAGTTGGAGGACAGGCTTCAGGAGATGGGAGAAATCGGTGCTTCGGTGCAAGAAAAAGTCAGTGCACTGAGAGCAAGGTTGCTGGAGGCCACCGAGATTAACCAGGTCGGGGAGTTCCTGCAGCAGGAGAATGAAGACTTGAGGAGGGAAGTCCTAAGGCTTAAGGAGCATTCGCCGAGCATCGCTTCGGCAGTCCTACAAGGCTCTTCTTCGTCGCGAGCTGCTCGGCCTTCCCTCCCGCGCGCTAGTAGGAGTGCCAGGGGTAGGAACAGGGAAGTCGAGGAACAGCGTGAGAGGGAGATGGAGGAGCTACGCGGTGACGTTCGATGAGCTTATGTGACTGCTGCTGGGCTCCAGAGGGATGTCACCCGACTACGGAATTTGTTTAAGAATGGTCCTCGACAAGTGTGGTCCGATGGCTACGATCAAGGCTGGATGGATGCTCCAACGAGACTATCAGAGTTCGAGGACCTCTCCTTCATCAGAGGGTGGTTGAGTGCCCTCAAAGAGCTGCAGGTCCCGAGGAACTCGACGTTGTGGTATCGACACGAGATGTCCTCCTCCACTTTGATGCCCGATCCATTAAAGCGAGATGATCGATGGATCCCCATTGATGCCATTCCCCGACAACTATTGGAATTGGACACAAATGAGGTCGTGGAGGAGCTCGCCCCTGCTCCTGATGATGGAAGGAGAGCTAAAGTTGCTGATTATCTTGCTCGGAGGCTTCCACCTCCTTGAGATTTTGTTACTCTTTTTCTTTTTGATAATTGTAAATGCTTTGGGCGAGCTTTGCCGACTAAACATGTATTATCATTATTTGTAAATATAAAAGATTAATGAAAAGTTCGAGTTTTGGGCAATTTTGCTGACTAAACGTGTTCATCCAATCCTTTTATATTTTGCTGCTTCACAATCCTTTTTATTTTGTCATGTGAGTGTCCGCCCAGTACAGTACAAGAATACCAATGTGCCCTCACTTTACCTTTTAGGTTGTGTCATCACACTCCCTTAGGCCTAAGTAGGGCAATTGGCGAGGACACACCTGGTATTGAATGTCATCATCCGATCAGGATTTTGTTCAACCAAAGTAGGTTTGATGCCTAAGAATACTCTGTAGGGCTTCATATATTGCCAGGGGCAATGCTAAGAGGTCTGTCGTGCCTCATGATGATGACCTGAGGAGGGGTGTTCCCCTGCTATGTCGACCATTATGCCTGTGATTTGGAAGGGATGTGTAGTAAAATATGACCGCTACTAATTAGAGAGTGATTTAACTGAGAGATTTTCATTAGTGAAGTGAGAAATGAATTGTCACATAACGAATACAATAAAAGATTTAATAATAATGTTCCTAAAAATAGAATTTCTTGAGATTAGCCGCATTCCATGCTCGTGGTATCTCCCTGCCCTCCATTGTTTCCAATTGATAGGCACCTTGTAGGTCGTCTCTAATTATCTTATAAGGTCCTTCCCAGTTTGGGCCCAGTTTGCCGTCTGATGGATTCACTCTGTTGCCCAGAACCTTTCTTAGAACGTGGTCCCCTACTTTGAATTTCCTCGGATTGACCCTTTTGCTGTAGTACTTCGCGAGCTGTTACTGATAGCTCGCTAGTTTCACTAGGGCAAGTTCCCTGCGTTCGTCGGTCAGGTCGAGTTCAGCTAGCAAAGCCTCATCATTCTGGCCTTGTTTGACAACATCGGATCTCATTGTCGGCAATCCTGCTTCTAGTGGGATGATCGCCTCCATACCATATGTTAGTGAGTATGGTGTTTCTCCTGTTGCTCGCCTAGGGGTCGTTCTGTATGCCCATAGGATATGCGGTAGTTCGGTTGCCCATGCGCCTTTGGCTCGTTCTAACCGCTTCTTCAATCCAGCGATCACTATTTTGTTAGAGACCTCAGCTTGTCCATTGCTTTGAGGGTAGTCCACTGAGCTGAAGTGGTGCCTGATCCTGTGTTCGTTGCAGAAGTTCTGGAAAGGGCCACTCTCGAACTGTGTTCCGTTGTCAGTGATGATGGTTCTGGGGATTCCGAATCGAGTGATTATATTTCTCCATACGAACCTTATCATGTCAGCATCTCGGATGTTCGCCAGTGGTTCTGCCTCGATCCACTTGGTAAAGTAATCACTTGCAATCAACAGGTATTTGCGATTGCCGGCAGCGGTGGGCAGTGGTCCCACGATGTCCATTCCCCACTGGGCGAAGGGCCAGGGACTGGTCAGGGATTTTAATTCGCTGGCGGGCTGGTGGACCATGGGAGCATGAAGTTGGAATTTTAGGCATTTGCGGACATATACTGCGGAGTCCTTTTGCATGTATGGCCACCAATAACCTTCCTTCATTGCTCGGAAGGCTAGAGACCTTCCTCCGATGTGACTTCCACAGATTCCTTCGTGAAGCACTGCCTTGACATCGCCTGGGTGGACGCATCTTAGGTAGGGGCCGGAGAAAGATCTTTTATACAAGTCGCCTCCTGTGGATAAGTGAAAGCGAGCAGCTTTGACTCTTATCTGGTGGGCAGTTCTCTTGTCCTCTGGAAGTGTTCCGTTCTTTAAATAGTCCTTCAAGGGATCCATCCAGGTGGGGGCTGATTCCAATTGGAGTATTGGTTTTGCTTTTGTCAGCTCGCAGTTGGGGTAAATGCTTGGGCAACTGAGGAAATCGATAGGGATGACCCTTTTAAGGATAGAATCAATTGCCGAGCTCAAGGCTGCTAAGGCATCAACGTGGCTATTTTGCCCCCTGGGAAACTGTTGGATGTTGATCTCTTCAAAGCTCGTCATTAAGTTTTTTACCAAGGAGAGGTAGGCTTCCATTCTCTCATCCTTGGCGTTATAGTCTCCACTTATCTGATTGGAAACTAGTTGCGAATCTCCGAATACCTGCAAATGCTTTGCTCCCAGAGTTTGCGCCTTTTGGAGACCTGCTATTAGGGCTTCGTATTCTGCTTCGTTATTGGAGGCTGCAAATCCCAGCCTGCTTCCTTGCTCAAGGATTGTATTTTCTGGAGTGATGAGAACAATTCCTACCCCTGTCCCCTTTGAGTTGGAGGCTCCATCAATGAATAGTTTCCAGCTTTCCACTGTAGCTTGGTTGTTTTGTTCTGTTGGCTTAGGCTGGTCGAAGGGTTCTTCGCCTGTGAATTCAGCTATGAAATCAGCAAGGATTTGACCTTTGATAGCTGTCCTTGGTTGAAATTGGATGTCAAATCGGCCGAGCTCGACTGACCATTTAGACAGTCTGCCCGACAAATCCGCCTTCCTTAGGACAGCCTTGAGGGGGTGTGATGTAAGGACGAAGATCGTATGAGCTTCGAAGTATTGCTTCAGTTTCCTTGAGGCCATTACTAAGGCGAATGCAAGCTTTTCCAATGGTAGGTAATGCTGCTCGGCATCTAATAAGGTTTTGCTCGCGTAATAGACTGGATGTTGGATTCCTGTAACTTCACACTTTAGCGCTGAGCTGACAGTATGACTGGATACAGAGAGGTAGAGGTACAAAGAGTCCATTTGCTGTGGTATGACAAGCAATGGTGGAGATCTTAGGTAGGACTTGAGCTCGTTTAATGCTCGCGAGCAATCTGGGGTTCATTCTACTATTTTGCTGCCTTTTAAGAGTTGAAAGAAAGGCTTGCATCTCTCGGAGGATTTAGAAATGAAACGATTTAGAGCAGCGAGCATTCCAGTGAGCTTCTGTACATCTCGGACTGTGCGAGGAGGTTGCACTCTGTTGATTGCATCAATCTGGTCCGGATTAGCCTTTATGCCTCGCTTGTTGACCAAATACCCAAGAAACTTTCCTAACTGGACACCAAAGGAACACTTGCTCGCATTGAGTTTCATTCGGTACTTCCTAAGGATTTCGAAGGTACTTGACAGGTCCGAGAGGTGATTCTTCTTCTCCTTGTTCTTGACGAGCATGTCGTCGATGTAGACCTCCATTGTGTCTCCCATTTGATTCTTGAACATTTTAGTAACTAGCCGCTGATAGGTTGCCCCTGCATTTTTGAGCCCAAAAGGCATGACCTTGTAACAGTATAAACCAACCGTCATGATAAACACCGTTTTGTCCTGATCTGGGGCATACAGGGGAATCTGGTGATATCCTGAGTACGCATCCAGGAAACTCATTCGTTCGTGAGCTGCGGTAGCGTCTACTAGTTGGTCTATTTTCGGAAGAGGTAAGCTATCCTTGGGGCAGGCTTTGTTGAGGTCAGTGAAGTCTATGCAAACTCTCCACTTCCCATTGCTTTTCGGAACTACCACTGGGTTGGATAACCATTTGGGTAATTGCACTTCCCGTATGGATCCTGCATCCAGTAGTTTTTCGACTTCTTTTTCTATTGCTCTGGCCTTCTCGGGAGCAGTTCGTCGTGCCTTCTGCGCTATCGGCTTGAATGTGGGATCGACGTGCAACTGATGGCAGACCATATTGGGATCGATTCCTGGTAGCTCATAGGGTTCCCAAGCGAAAACATCTATGTTTCTTCTGAGTAAGGTTGACAAATCCTTTTGCTCTTGGTTAGTGAGTGACGCTCCGATCAGGAAGACTTTGTTGTTGTCGCCTTCTTTAGTCGTCACTTCAACCAGGTTCTAGACGACACGCTCGGAGGGGAGGAGCCTGGTCTCTTCCACTCCAGGCCTTCCATATTTTAATTGCTATTTGGAAGGAATTGCACCTTCCTCCATTTTCTTGCTGGGTTGAACGGCTTTTTTCTCTGACTTTGGTTGGATGGCCGCTATGAAGCACTTCCTTGCCATCGCCTGGTCGCCATGTATCTCCATTACTCCTCGCTCGGTGACATATTTGAGTTTCTGGTGGTAGGTCGAGGAGACTGCCTTCATTGCATTAAATCATCCCCTGCCGAGGATGGCCTGATACAGTGAATCGATGTCGACCACCAAGAATTCAATCATCTTGGAAACATTTCCAGCGCGCACTGGCAGTACTATTTTGCCCAAAGGCATGGTCATTTTTTCAGCGAAGCCGACCAGAGGGACAGTGGTTCCCTTTAGGTCGGCGATGTTCAACTTCAATTTCCGGAACAGGTCGATGTACATTACTTCGGATGAGTTTCCTTGATCGACAAGAAGCATGTCGATGTCAAAGTTGGCTATCCTGAGTGTAATGACTAAGGCATCATGATGCGGGGTCCTTACTCCCACAAGAACTTCATCCGTGAAGACAATATGCTCGTTGTAGTTGATGTCCTCTGCTCGCCGACGTTTTCCTGACTGTGATTTTGTTGGGTCAATCTGAAAAGCCTGCATTACCGCTGTCAGTTTCTTTACCTCCATTCGAGCTGAGTTACCTTGGATCTGCTTAACGTCAGATACTCCGTGGATTACTGCGAATTCATGTCCGGCGTCATCTTCCAATACGTTGTCGGGTTTCGCCTCTTTGTGGGCAGCCACTTTCTCTACCTTCTTTTCCACAAAGTCATTCAAATGTTCGGACTGGGCCAACTCCTCGAGGTGGGACTTAAGATCCTTGCAGTGCTCGGTCTTATGCCCTCCCTCTTTGTGGAAGGTGCATCTTAATGCATTGTTTCTTTTCGAGGGGTCTCCCCCCATTTTCCGGGGCCATTTGATGAACGGCTCATCCTTGATCTTCGCGAGAATTTTGTAAATCGGCTCTTTGAAGACGGTGTTGACCGCCTGGAACGATTTTGTTACGTCAGGGTTCCCTCCTCTTTTGGAGCCATTCTTGCCCCCACTCTTTCCTCCTTTCTTCTGGTTTTCAACTTTCTCATTTCCCTTGGTAGTGAGCTTGGCTCGACCGTTCTCTCCTACATTAAAGCGGGTAACGTCTTCCACCTTTGCGTATTTCTCAATTCGGGCCATCAGGTCGTCAATGGTCATAGCTTCCTTCTTCGTCAAGGACTGGTAAAGGAGGGAAGAGCTAGGTAATCCGATTTTGAAGGAAGCCACTGCCACTTCTTTCGCGCAGTCCTCAATCTCGTTGAATAACTCCCAGCACCTCTTCGCATAGTCTCAGAGTGTTTCTTGAGGCGTTTACTTCATGGTTAATAGAGCATCCATCCTTTTGGGATGGGAGCTGCTGGTGATGAACCGGGCCGTAAAGAGCTCGGCCAGGGATTTGAAATTTCTGATGGATCGGTGAGGGAGTTTTTCGAACCATTTCTAAGCCACATCATGGAGGCTCGAGGGGAAAATACGGCACATCAGTGCATCCCAGTGATTCTAGAGGGTCATGGCCTGCCGGTACTACCTGACATGATCAATGGGATCAGTCTTCCCGTCATAAATCTTGAACCTTGGAATGGAAAATTTCTTGGGAGCCTCTTCCTCTTCAATTTCCTTCGTGAAGGGTGACTTCATCTGGGTCTTGAGAGCTCTCCTGGTGAGTTCTCTGGTCGACCTGGTACCGCGGTGAGCTGGATGCTGGTCCATTTCTCGGCGGACCAGGTTCCGTATGTTTTCGTTGCTGCGAGCAGGGCTCTGGTAGCGACGAGCTTTTCTTAGTTGTTCGCGGAGGTCGTCATCTGAGTCACCACCTTCTACCCCTTGATATTCCCACCTAGGGCTCCTTCCTCGGCTGTGAGATTTTCTCTCCTGAGGGCTAGGAGTGCGATAGGGGTGTCTCCTGGTATCAGGACGTAGTTCCTTCTCCAGTCTTTCCAGTCTCCTTTTTAAGCGAGCATTCTCAGCCTCGTATCTGAGAGAAGACTCCCTCTACTTGTGGAGCCTTGCCTCGTATGCATCAATCAATATGGATATCTGCGTGGACCTGGCCGGTCCTTGACTTTCTTCTGAGGCTGGCCTTTCTAAACGAGCCCCATGATCTGAGCGTCGGACTTCAGACCTAATCCTGCGAGGAGCAGGTGACTCTTGAATGTCTCCTGCTTGAGGAGCGTTGCTGCTGTGACCAGACATCTTAGATTCTTTTCTTGGCGTGGGCTCTTCTCAGGGAAAAATGAACGTTTCCCACAGACGGCGCCAATTATGGTGACAATTATTGTCCAACACAAATAAATATGAAAGAGGTAATGACCAAGAAAGAACAAATAAAACGCCAATCACACAACAACAGATGTACGTGGTTCAGCAAAGATGTACCTACGTCCACGGTGGTGCAGTCAGTATTATTTCTCTATATTCTGAAGAATAAGTACAGAGAATACAACTTGTCCTTTGCCCCGGACCTAGGGTTTAATTTATATATGTGTATGCTAGTTAGTGGAGATGATGGGTTCCTTCATATTAGCCATCTTCCCTATCCCTTCCCTTCATGGGATTGTGCTCCCCTATAACTTCTCTTCATGGGATCGTGGGGAGAGACCGGATTAATATGAAAGATAGAGGGCCTGGACTTTGGGCCGCCAGAACTGGGCTACTCGTCCAGGCCCATGGTTCTCAATTCTGGGTACCTACAATCCATATGGTAATTTGTCCAGGATTCCTGTCATACTTGACTAATACACCCCTGATATGGACCATGTCCTAAAGTTTGCTTTATGTTTGGGCAATGATGTATGTTCCATGTATTTTTTTCATAATGTTTCTTTTGCAATCTTCTTTCCTCTTTTTTTTTCATAACATAATGTTTGTTATGTTATGTTTTGTTTGTTTTCTTA
This sequence comes from Sambucus nigra, assembly GCA_949130495.1. Classification (NCBI taxonomy): domain Eukaryota; kingdom Viridiplantae; phylum Streptophyta; class Magnoliopsida; order Dipsacales; family Adoxaceae; genus Sambucus; species Sambucus nigra. The sequence goes on from OX422208.1 coordinate 303,705,118, forward strand.
CGAAGAGATGGGTTTGTCTATTAACTATATGGTGCTGCTCATATTTTATATGTTATAATTGAGATCCATCTCATCCTAATGTTAGGTTAAAAATTCCAAGAAAGCACAAGATTTAAGGGCTATTTTGTTTGTTTATTTGTACAGTTTTTATGATCATTACTGGCTATCGAAAGCTACCATGGAGAATCAAAGTCATCGTTGTTAGTTCAGAGTTAAATAAAATCGCATCTAATTTTATATATTCTCATGAGTTCTCTAGAACTTTCTATGTATTAAAATTTAAGGATTAAAAGTTCATTGGCTTTTCATAAGAATGTATTATTTTATTATTTCTTCTGCGTTAGTTTTGACCATTCTACTTTTCTACTTTTCTACTTTTCTATGATAGTGAAATAATATGAGCACTAATTTTTCTACTCTTTAATAACTTTTCGAAACAATGAACCCAACACTGTAAACCCATAACTCTATTCTCCATTTTAAACCCATAACAGCGGATGTCAAACCATGTGGCCACATAGCAGACTTGAGTGTTTACAATGTTGGGTTCCTTCACTCAAGAATTGATTATGCATTGAAGTAAAATTTGACAGTACTATTGGAGGCTTCTAATTCAATGAATACAAACTGAAAATGCTGAAGAATTTCTATTTTTAAAAATTAAAATTTTCTGATATAGGAAGTTCCCCTTGGATGTATCATAACTTTTGGCATATTTTGTTAGGCAGTCTGGGCCATTTCTGGATCACCTTGGTCTTGGAAGAGGTAAGTACATTCTTTTGATATTTGGATTTAATTTTCTTCAATGTCTTTGTACAAATGTTCTCTTATTAAACTCTATTACATTATGTCTATTTTTCTTACTTAATGTTGATTTTATGGATGCTGCTAGTAAACTCTGCATTTGATGTAGTCAAAAAATTTCTAATCCATCCTATCCCCTCTTATGATTTTAGGCATATTATAATTCTCATAGTTTTTGTAACACTCGATGCTGTAGACTTCCATTTACATTTTTATTAGTTTTCAATTTTCAAGGAAAGGGCTAAAAGTCTGGGAAAATTAATAAGGATTTTTATGGAGGGACAACTCCTTGGATATAGTTGATTTATTTGCTTATATTCTTATTTCCTATTTCTTTTCTTTAGTAAGGGTATTGTCATCCACTGTCCAGCCCTAGCTGATAAAGGGCTTGCCTCCATACTTTGTATTAATATTACATTTCTGGATATGAGAATTTGAGAGTAAATCGAATAAATACCCTAACCTCTTCAATGTGGTGTTGCTGCTCATGTGTGTGATTTCTGCATTTACATCATATTGTAATGGTGGTGGAGATAACACGCTAGAGGGGGTGCATATGGGTGTGCTAAGGTTTCTGTATGAAGGCTCAGTGAGTTTGAGTATTTTAATAGCAGATATTGTCCACGGGGAGTCAGTGAGACAACTATACGTAGCCGATTTGTGTACAATAAAGGTCCCTGCAATAAGGTAAAATGACACCAAGAAAGTGAACATGCCGAAAGTCGTAGTGCTTAACAAATCAAGGTAATTGCGACCCGAGTTCACTACATTCATTAATTTATTTTCTTTTAACTTCTTTTGTTCATTTTCAACTCCGAATTGGATAACTATCACTTCATTTACGTTTGGAAAAATTGATATTGTGGTTAATAATGCGACTGAGCAGTATACAGCTACCACTGTTGAGGAGATTGATGATGAGAGACTTAAGAGGGTGTTTAGGACTAATATATTCTCCTATTTCTTCATGATTAAGTACTCTTTGAAGCACATGAAGGAAGGGAGTTCCAGAATTAACACCACATCAGTGAATGCAGACAAAGGAAATGCCAAAGAGTGTGAGAAGTTTGGTCAATAAAAGGATATGTGTCAATGGGGTGGCACTTGGACCCATATGGACACCACTTATCCCGGCCTCTTTCAATGAAAAAGAGTGTGAGAAGTTTGGGTCAGAAGTTCCCATGGGTAGAGCAGGTCAACCCATTAAAGTTTCCCTTTCCTATGTTTTCTACCCTCTGATGCTGATTCCTCTTACATTTCTGGCCAGGTTCTTCACCCCAATGGTGGGACAGTAATCAATGGTTAATGAAAATCTCATAATCTTATTTGTAAATATACTATACTAATTTGTCTTCTAAAGCAATATTATCATAATTATTTAAGGATTCTTATCTACTGTTTCTTTTTTGTAGGAACTTAGAACTTTGGACTTAAATATATGCATCTATTTCTTCTAGAAATAAAAAATAATAATGCGGATCTAGATGTGATTAATAAACAGTTATGGATTCTCTGTTTTGTGATAATCAGGTATGCACCTGTTTTGTAATAATCAGGTATGCACCTTTCTCTGTTTTGTAATAATCAGGTATTCACTAATATATTCTCATATAATATATTTTCATAAATGGGTTGTTCTCATGTAATATATTTTCCTCTTATAGAAATCCGTGCTTATTGGGTTCATTTTTTGGGTCTCGCAGGAGTTTTTTTTATTCAATATGTCAAGTATATAATCATTCGCTCGGTCTAAGACATCACACTGAGGTTAGACTTTAATGCTTGGAAGCCTTCACCTTCTGGAGGGTGGTTTCAGCTCTCCCTCTCACCAACAATCAAGTTTTCTTCTGGTTTCAGCTGAGCGGCTCCGTGCCTAGATGAAATCTATCTATTATTGAGTGAGATGCTACCCTCTTTAGCTTTTTTCTCACATAGCGTAACTGTTCCCTGGAGGTTTTCGGGATAGATAGATTTCTTCCAGACCAAAGAGAAAGTATTGAATGTTGTATACGAAATAGAGAGTTGTTAAATTGGATTGGTAACCTAAAAAATGTTAGACTCAAATATGTCTTGTCCAAGCTTATTTATATAGTAGATAAAAATGTATTTGAAACACATGCCTGCTAAGATTAGGAATTCAAATTCTGATTATCCTAGTATATATTATTTTTCCCTTGACACAGGCTTGCTATGTGTTCACTACTAATTGGAGTATGAATTTGTGACATGAGTGTACGCTTTGGAATTGTATCTTCAAGAAGTGATGGAATGCTCTTATTACGATCAATTCAATTTCTCTCCTTTTTTTTGGCAATTTAGGTGTTTACCAATCAACTAATTAGAATACATAAACATGTTATGAAATTTTCACCTTCCTTTAAGTTTCTTTATAAATACATAAATACATAAATTTGTTTTCATCAATCATCTACACCAACCTTTTTTTCACCCATTTTTTTTAAATGTCTACACATTGGTGTTGTAAGAAACAATTTCAATTTAAATTAGTATTTTATAGCTATGATGTCATTTATGCAAGGTCCAATACAAACTATTTGCATTGTGGATCGTCCTATAAACAATGGAAGTTATGCCAAAATCATTTATTGACAATTTATCATACTAATGTGAAATATTATTTTATTAACATAAAACTAATGTAAAATATTATTTTATTTACAAAGAACTTTTGTCATCTTTCCTAATATTTATTGATTGTGCAACACTGCAAGAAGTGTTGTAGGCATGCGAGTTGGAGCCATGACGCGCGCGATTTTGGAAATTACGACCATTTATTTAAAATTACACTATGTTTTGTTGGGAAATGAAATTTTTACCGTTTTACGATTGCGAACTTTCGAAATTTTAGTCCTTTCGCGATTATGTACTTGGGAAATTTTTAGCGTGCCTTCAGGAACGGGCATACCCTAGTGTGTGTGTGTATATATATATATATATAAATCTAAATATATTAATGCTATATATTAATGTTTTTGCAAGGTTTATTTAATAGGTGTTGGAATGCTTATCATAGAATTTGGTTGCGTTTCAGGAAAGTTACGTTGCATGATGCAATTTCAGAATTTTTGTCCCGGTTAGTAAAATTCCATTCAAGTGTAGTTCGTTGAGTTAGCTTCACGTGGCCACAAACGGAGCATCATTTCCTTGTCCTATGATCGAGTTATGCTTATTCTATCGAAGTTCCTATGTCTTTTAAAGGAGGAGAAAGTGTTGTTGAAAGAAGAGCATTGATCGATTGGGCTTAGGTCGATTGATCGACATTTGTTATTTTTTTGAAGAGCTTTAGGTAGAGAGATACACATCACATCATTTGATCGATCAGCCTAGGCTCGATCGATCGACCTCCTTTGGTTTTGTAAAGATCTCAAAGTTAGTTGGTCAAATTTTGGTAGGCCGATTGATCGACCCTCTAGTGTTTTGTAACGATCCTGATACCAGTAGACTGGTTTTTTCCTAATCGATCGACCCTTACCCTCGATCGATCGACCCTTCAAGATTTCAAATATTTATCATTCTTACTATCAATAGTAAGTTGAGATTTCTTCATTGTGAACAGATTCATATATTTTATTTTAGATTGTTTAGATTTAGTTTTGAGAGTTTCTCTCCATTCTCCCTCATAGGGTTTGGTTGTAAGTTAGTATTTATCTTCTTACTCATTTATTTAATATGTTTTTAATTAGTTTAATTCTTTGTTATTTAGTTTCTTATTACTTTCTTTATTGATTTATTCCATTCCATGTCATTTACCATGCTTTCTAGGTATTAAATTAGGTTGATATTATTGAACGTACCATGGATTATTTAGTTTCTTTGCTATGGTATGATGGTTTAGTCTTGTTTCAATAGGCTAGGTTGTTCTTGTTTTTGCATATAGGAACCTTCATGGAGTATATCATGTATGTGCCATGTTTGTGATTTTTCATGTGTAATCCGGAGAATATTTGTTGACGCCAAAATCAAATTGAGATTTTATGAGAATTAAGAAGTAACAACTCTAAGTTTTATTAATCGTTCAAATGAGATTTAATCTTGATAAAACTTATCTTTCCATGTATCCATTTATTCTAAGTAGTTTATGGCGAGGGATATAATTCTCAATCTATAGTTTTATTCTTATCATTTAATTTATTTTCAATACTTCCTAGATTTGTTTTTGAAGTAATAAATCAATAGAATTCTAGAAACATTATATGTGGATTCGATACCCTAACTTGACTTTATACTTATAAAACAAGTGTAATTAAAGTCTAGTTAATTTGCATCGTGGCGGTAAACTAAACAACGATAGTATCCTTATACAACCATTCGGTTTGCCCCATGAATCGAAATACCACTGTTGCCATGGAATATTTTGTTTTAAAATCTCATTGATTTAGTAATTTGTATTGTCTTTTTTTGTTTTAATTTGTTTTTAAGACTTAAAACATTTGAGCTCCAAGAACTCTTGATTGTTTGGATGCATACCATTTTATGGAATTACCATCTTGAGCCATCGGGGTAAGAATGTCTTACTCTGTTATTTTCAGTAATTTTAATAGTTATGATAATGGTTCGCATTCATATCGCAATGATAATTTTCAAAATCCTCCCAAATCGATGACTTTTGGTGAATACTTACAAAGTCAAATACTTGTTGCATTTAAAATGACTTTGAGTGAGTATTACCAAAGACAAGGAAAGGATTTGGGTAATTTTGAGAATGATTTTTCCATTTGAGGACCATCAAAATTTTACAATGAGGATCTTAAAACTTATCATGATAATAGTTATTCGAACTACTATTGCAATAACTTTCAAAATTCTTAAGTAATAATTTTTAAAGTAGTTATAAGTAGAGTTCTCAAACATTTCATTTTGAAGAATCTGCGCATCCACCTATAACATTAGGTGTGGCATTCACATGCTTTATAATGAAAAGTTTGAAAACCACTGTCGGGAGAAAAATCATTGTTGGTAATAAGAGTTTGATGCATTATTTGAAACCAATAATGATTTTTTCTTGAGACTTAGAACAATGAAGAATGTTTTGAACCAAATGAGAAATTCGAGGTTTTTGGACCAAGGATGCCTACTTTGGAACAAAACATGATTCTCTTGGCCCCATGCATTATGGAGAACGAAAGTGATGAAGAAACTGATGTAATATCCACTTGTAATAGAATGATTTCTTCTTTGATAAACGAAGATGAGGTTGAGACTTGTTCTTTACCTCAATTATTTTTTATAGATCATTTTATTGATAATGATACCGTCTCCTTCAAAATTCAATATTTAAGCTATGATGAGTCGTATCTTCAAATTGAATTTTCTTCCTCCCCATTTTTATTAACCGTTATCCAAGCATTACAGCTATCCTGAGAGTCGGTTGAAAACTTTAAAACATCTATTCCTTTAACCGATGAGGACTGCTTAATCGGTTTCTCTCCATGAAGGCGATTGGGCCTCCATATTACCTACCTCCCACTCCATTTGTAAAAAATTTAGGATAAAATTTAGAATTTCTCATGTCCCACTGGTACTTGTCCCCACTCTAAATCCAAACTCCCCATCATACACCCATTTTTCTAAATTGGTGATGGTTTCTTTTCTCCTCCCTTTACAGGCCTTTCGTTGTGGAAACGGAATTCCTATTTCCTGAGAGGAATGAAATCAAATGATGTTACTCTATTAATCCCTCAAAGTCAAATCATTTTTTTGTTGGACCCTAAAAAATTTAAACATTTGGTGTATAATTAGTTAAATGTTAAAAAATTTAGTTGTACATAGTAGTTTGTTTGATTCTACTACGTTATTATTGTTTAGTTCATTTAGTTAAAATTTATTTTCTTCTTTTTTATTATTCTTGGTTCTAACAGGTTTTGTAGGATCAATGAATTTGAACTACCAAAGATCACTCCATTTTGGGTAACATTGTTATGTCCCTCTCTTTAACTTGTCTTCTTGATTCGTATTGAGGACAATGCAACATTTAAGTTAGTGGTGTGGGATATGATTCAATTTGTATATTAATTTTATTGGTTTGTTATATGTTCTTCTCACGCATGCTTTTGTTGTAAAAATTCTAAAAAATTTTAAAAAAAATTCTTTCTCCTTTGTTGGGAGTTTTTCCCTTATTTTTTATGATCAATTAAATAGTTTCCCTATTCAATTACTAATCAATGATGCATATCTATTTCTTTCACATTATTACACTTTAATCTTTAAATTATCGATATTGAGAATAAAGGAATGAATTGAAACTTTGACCTCATCAACACATGTGCATTTCGTTTGAAATGTTTCGGTAGGACAATTATAACTTGGTGATGTTTTGTTGCTTTGTGAACACTAAAATCGAGAGCTTTGTTCTTTTCTTCATTTGTGAGTGTTCCATACATTACTTTTTCCTTCTTGAAAATGTTGAAGTTGTTGGTAATCTCATTTTTTTCTTTCTTTTATCATTCATTAACTGAGTTCATTTTTAAACATGTTACTTGATCATGATTTTAAAAGTTGTTTTGACTCGAGAATCGCATAAACCTTAGAAAATGATCATAAGTCCTCTTTGTTATATGACCCATATTTACCTTGACCTCACCCTACAAATTTCCCTAATCAACCCCCTTGTGCCTAAATATTAACCTATCATTTCAAAATTTAAATTCCCATAACCTACTCCACCTTGGAGTTTTAAACAATATATAGCCCTCCCCTACCTTTGTTTGGATTTGTGCTTGAGATTTAAAGATGTTTTTGTCTCTTAAATTCAATTAAGCATATGAGTTGACACTTATTATTGCAAAAAAATATAAAGAAAAGAAGTGGGAAAATAAAATAAAAAGTGAAAAAGAAAAAAATGAAGAAAATGAAGAAAATGAAGAAAAAAAGAAGAAATGGAATGAAAAAAAATAATAACCGCGTAGTTATAAAAGAAAATAAAGTTAGCCATACTCCAATGTTATATCCATCTCTTGTTATGGAATTTATATTTTAATTTTAAAATTGCCAGCGATTTTCAATTATCCCGGGTGCTATCCCCAAATATTTTGAATCCATCAATGTACCATTTCTTTCATAACCTTAACCCAAACCGACATTAAAACCCTGAAAAAGTCCTATATGATCCTAAGGTGAAAGTGATTCAAGTCTAAATAGTTGAGATAATCTGTTAAAGTTCATTTTGCCTCAGTTAATAAATGATACCCATTCATTAAAATTGAATATTGTTTTAATTTTATATATATCTTTCTTCATTGATGACATGTGCATATCCTTGCTTCCTTTTACATTTACTCTTCATGCCCACATGTTACAATTTTTACACTCCATTCTTAGTGATTTCATTTGTTAAGTGGAATACCCAAAATGAATTGATTGAAAGCCTCCTTTAATTGCTATCCGGATTATAGTAGTTATGACCGAATCGTAGCTTTTTCATGTGCCACACACAACACATATTTGAGGTTTCAATTCTGCGAAGTAATGATAATTTTGAATTATTAGGAAAATTTTCATTTGCTTTGCTAATAATTATTGAAATATTTTTTATTGTTAAGATTGTTATATTGGATGCTTAGGCTTCTTTTTAAGAAACTTCATTTTTGTGGGTTTCATCCCTGAAAATTCTCATAAGACAACACTCGTCCACTTGGGTAACTTAGGATTTTAACGGTATGTTGCATATATTAAATGTAATCTTCTCCTACAAAAAGTGACATTTATCCTTTGTACTTATTTATATTTGCTTTTCTCTCTCTGTTGGTTGATTATCTTTTCATTTCATCACTAGTGACTAGAAATGTGTAAGTTAGGGGGTGTGATTAGTCACAAATATTACACATTAATGCCCTTTATTCTTATGCATTCTAGCATGATTATGCCTATTAATTCCTATATTTAAGCTCTTATATTTCTTAACCTTTGTTTTTGATATATAAGTTTTTCAAGGTTTATTAGAGCTTTCATGGGTATTAGAATACTTAGTGGAGAAATTGGTTACATTTCTAAAAAGTTACATCGTAAGATGTAACTTTAAGGGAAATTTAGTAATTTCAATTTTTATGTCCCGATTAGAAGAATTACACGAAAGCATAGTTCGTTGAGTTATCTTCATATGGCCATAAATGACACATCATTTCATTGTGCTATGACCGAGTTATGCCTATTTTCTCAAAGATCCTTAGTCTTTAAAAGGAAGAGGAAGTACCAGATCGATCAACCCTTGTTATTTTCATGAAGAACGTTAGGTAGGGAGATATATATTTCTCTAGTCTATCGATCAACCTGTGCTTGATCGATCGACCTCCTTTAATTTTGTAAAGATGTCGAAGTTAGTGATTTGGATTTTGGTAGATCAATCAATCAACCCCCAACCAATTAATCGAGCTTGTGTGTTTTGTAAAGATCTCAATATCAGTAGGCTAGTTTTTTTTTCCTGGTCTCTCGACCCTCACTCTCGATCGATCAACCCTACCAGATTTCAGATATTTATCCTTCTTTTGATTTTTTTTTTCTTTTGTTTAATCAACTTACTAGATAATAAGTTGAGATTTCTTTATTGTGAATAGATTCATATATTAGATTTTAGATATTTTTGTTTTAGATTTCAGAGCTTCTCTCCATTCTCTCTCATAGGGTTTTGTTGTAAGTTATTATTCATCTTATTCCTCATTTATGTAATCTTTCTTAATTAGTTTAATTCTTTGTTAATTAGTTATTATTGCTTTCTATCACTCCATGTCATTTATCATGCTTTCTAGATAATTAAATTAGGTTTAGAGTATTTAACTCACTATGGATTATTTATTTGCTTTGTTATGGTATGATGGTTCATGATAGTTTTGCTGGGTTAGGTCGTTCTTGGTTTTGCATCTAGGGACCTTAATGGAGTATATTATATATGAACCATGTTTATGACCTTCCGTGTGTAATCTCGGGAATATACTTTGACACCAAAATCAAATTAAGCTTTTATGAGAATTTAGGGGGTGACAACTCTAAGTTTTATTAATTGTCCAAATGAGATTTAATCTTGATAAATATTTTCTTTCCATGTAACCATTTATGCTAAGTAATTTATGGTGGGGTATATAATTCTCAATTTATAGTTTTGTTTTTGTCATTTAATTTAGTTTCAATACTTGCCTAGATTAATGGTAATATAAAACTTTTAAAACCAAAGATCATCCTTTACACCTTCATTTGTGATGTAACAAGTGAATATAATTCTAGGAATATTATTTGTGGATTCGATACTCGAATTTTCCATTATACTTGGTGTAGTTAGAGTTTAGGTTTTTTGCATCGTGGCGGTAAACGAAACAACGACAGTGTCCTTATACGACCATTCGGTTTTCCCTGTGAATCATATTTACTTATACATAAGCATATAGTGTATGTATTGTAACAACCAAAATTTTTAAATGGATATTTTTACATAAAATTGGAATATTCGAGAAAAATAAAAATTTTGAATTTAATGACTTTGATTAAATAAATATGTTGGTTAAGTTTGATGCAAAAATTTCAAGGAATGATTGTAACACGGTCATGGTTCATATAACGCAATTTTTATCAGCATGTGTCGCGTAGGACGCGAACTTGCATGATTTTTGTAGGACGTTTTATTTGACCATATTTATTAGATGCTAAAAATTGGCCTAAGAGTGCCATGGGGTCAAAAGTAAAAAAAAAATGAATAAATAAATAAAATATTATTATTTTTCGTCAAAAAATAAAAGTGCTCAGAAAATTCTGAAAATTTCCAGATCGACTTGAAATCTAATTTTGAACAGTTTTATTTTCTTCGATATCTCCCAAAAATATCATTAGTACCTATTTTAGAGCTATTTTGAGTTGTAAAAATAGTAAATTTTTTAATAAATTTGGGTTTTGTGTTTTTATTTTGGTTTAATCCTAAGCCATCCATTGATTCGACTCCTAGTCTATACCTCCCTCACCAACCCCTTTGAATAACCTCACCAACATTGGATGGGTGTTAGATTTTTGGAGTTAATTAATGAATAAACTAATGAATTATGGGGTTATATAATGTATTAACCATGTGGGTTGATGAGAGAAGAAAACAATCAGATTTTGATCACTCTCACACTCCCACAACTCTCAAACACTTGTGAAAATTCGTATCTCTTCCTTCCCCTCTCTAAACAATCACCAAAACTTCATATTTGTGACATATTTACACCCCAAAATAACCACTCAAGGAGTATATAACTTAAGGAAATCTTGGAGCTTATATTTTGGAGCTAGAGTTGGAGTTTTGGGGAATTTATTGGAGGCTTAAAAAAATTGGTCCCAAGTTGGTTCAAGAGGAGTTTTTGTTCAATTTTTCAAGAGGAACTCGGATTTCTAGTCAATTTCTACATTTAATCACATGTATGTTTGTCCTATTCTTTTCCTTTAGTGTTATTTGTCTTTATTTTAGCCTCCATTATACTCATGTGTTCTAAAATAAATTATGAACATAAAATCTTAAGAAATAAATATTGGGACTGTTTTGCATGAAAAATTAATGCTACCAAATACTAATAATTTTGTTGTTATTCGGATTGTATTTAGGTAGTCGGGTATGTTATGGGCATATGCATGTAGAGGATCCCTTAGAAATCAAATTTGGATGTTTCATGTAAAAATCTTAAATTACCCAAATTACTTGTGCTAGAAAAATAATAGCTAAGATGGAACTTGCGTGCAATCATGATTAGGAAAAATCACAATATTTATGTGTTCTCTATTTTTCTCAATTTAGATTAAAATCGTTTAATTGGGAATTTAGTGTTGTTATGAAAATTGTTATAAATAGTTGATTGTGTCACTTATGTAATATTATAATGTTGAATTATGTCGGGAACATTGGATATTGTAGGTAATTAGTTTTTACCCCTTGTTAAAGCACACTTGTTAGGTATGGGACTAGTAAGTGGGCCTTAGTTGCAATTTATGCTAATTAGGTATGGGACTAGTGTTGAGAATAACGAGTAAAAAACTCTAATATTCGCAAGAAATGATTATAAGGAAGTACTCACTAAACAACTCTTTGAAAACACTTAAAGAAGACCAACTCATAAAATACTATACTCAAACTAAGATACAAATGCTAAGTACATTATTGTTTTACTTCTTCTTGGATAATTATACAAGCATGGGATATGGGGTATTTATAGCATGGCGGATACATTTTAGGCCACACATTAAACAAGTAAGGAAAAATTACAACCACACCTTTCTACGTAACACACACTAATTTATCACTAGTGAAATATAGGTAAGCAATGACATAACACACACTAATTTACCACTAGTGCAATATAGGTAAGCAATGACATAACACACACTAATTTACCACTAGTGCAATATAGGTAAGCAATGACATCATATGGGTTGTGATGTTGAAACTTAATAATCCCCCTTAACATCTACTCTCATTCCTTTCACCATGTCGAACTGACGACGGAAGTTTTCAAACTTTCTTGTACTCAAACCTTTTGTGAACAAGTCTGTAATTTGATCATCTGTCTTGATGTGTTTCATCTCAATCTCTTCTTCAAGAAACTTTTCTCTGATAAAATGATAGTGCACTTCCACATGTTTAGTTCTTTCATGAAAAACTAGATTTTCCTCCAAACGAACTGCCAACTGGTTGTCACAATACAACGAAACTACATAGTGTCTAGTGGTTGATGTAGATCATTCATCAACTGTAATAACCGTGTACTCTCTTGAGCTTCCATTATTGCTGCTCGATATTCTACTTCCGTAGTTGACAAAGATACCGTTGGTTGTCTCTTACTAGCCAAAAAATTGCTCCAGATCCAAGCTTGAACACGTACCCGGTAGTTGATCGACGAGTGTTGTGATCTCCTATATAGTCAGTGTCACAATATCCAACTAACTTGAAATCTTCACCTTTCTCATATAAAATACCATAGTTAGTTGTACTCTGCACATATCTCAATATTCGCCGAACTTCATCCAAATGAGACTTCTTTAGATTTTGCATGTACCGACTCATCACACCAACTGCATAAGAAATGTCAGGACAAGTCAAGGTTAGGTAGATCAAACTACCTACTAATTATCGATACACTGTTGCATCTTCCAAATATTTTCCTTCATGTGAACACAACTTGCCATTTGGTTCCATCGGTGTCAAGATTGGCTTAAATTCTAGCATCCCAAACTTCTTCAATAAATCTTTGGAATAATTTTACTGACACAAAAATATTCCTTCATGTGTATGATCAACCTCTAGACAAAGAAAGTGCTTGAGTTGTCCAAGTTCCTTCATCTGGAAACGAACTGATAAATTCTCCTTTGTTCGAAGAATTTTTGCCTCATTATCACCGATTATGATCAAATCATCCACGTATACCAGTACGATAAATAACTTTCCTCCATTAGCTTTAACAAACAAGCTAGAATCTGCAGGTGTTTCTGAATAACCACTTTGAGTTAGAAATTCAGTAATCCTACCATACCACGCCCTTGTTGCCTATTTCAATCCATAGAGTGCCTTTCGCAACTTACACACATGCTCAAGAAGATCTTGATTATGAAAACCCATTGGTTAAATCATGTAGATCTACCGATCTAACTCCCCATGAAGAAATGTGTTCTTCACATCCATTAGCCATAAGTTCCAGTCTTTGTTGGCTTCAAGTGCAAGTAGGACTCGTACTGTTGTAAGCTTTGCCACTAGACTAAATGTTTCATCATAGTCTAGTCCATATTGTTGAGAGAACCCCCGAGCCACCAGTCGATCTTTATATCTCTCAATTGATCCATCTGGATGACGTTTTATCTTGTAAACCCATTTACATGATATGGCTTTCACATCTATTGGCTTCGGCACGAGATACCAGGTCTGATTTTGCTCTAGTACGGTGATTTCTTCTTCCATAACTTTAATCCACTCAGAATTTTGGGATGATTCTTTATATGTATCAGGTTCTTTTACACTTTCTTCTTCTTCTATGGCTGCGTTGGCATATTAGGGGTTTGGCTTTCTGATTCTTGTTGACCTCCCTAGTTGTGATTGTGGAGTTGATATTTCCATTTCACTAGGTCCAACTTCTTCATCTGGTTAGTAATATACACCAGTTTGCCAAGGATTCTTAGTTACTTCTTTCTTGATATTATCATCATCATATGAATCTTCAGCTTCGTGTGAGATTGATAGGATTTGAGGAGTCTGCTCTCCCATTTTCTTTTGTAGGTTCTCTTCAAATTCCTTCGAGTTTGATAACACCTCCTTTTCTGAGGACCACCAAGAAGATGATTCATCAAACACCACATCTCATGACGTGTAACACCTTCCAATCGTAGGATCGTAACATTTCCACCCTTTCCTCTGGTTATCGTATCCCACAAAGATGCATCTGACGCCTTTCTTATCAAACTTACTACGTAGATGATTAGGAACAAATACATAACACACACAGCCAAATACTCAAAAGTAACTAACCATAGGTTTCATTTTCCATAATTTCTCAAAGGGTGAAACAAACTCTAACCTTGGTTGAGGAAGTTTGTTAATCACATGGGCTGCAGTTCTCATAGCTTCAACCCAAAATCTTCCTGGTACATTCTTAGCATGTAGCATACTCCAAAAAACTTCTGCAAGATGTCTATTCTTTCTCTCTGCTACTCCATTCTGTTGGGGGTGTTGGCACAAGTAAATTGATGACGTATTCTACAGTCTCATAGATACTGGAAAAACTCATTTGAGGTATACATAGATAAATAATCTTCTTCCCCACTTCTCCTTCAATCGTCTCTCTGAACTCTTTAAACTTTGAGAACGTGTCAGATTTTTCTTTCATAAAGAAAACCCACACATACCTGGAGAAGTCATCAATAAACTTTACCATATACCGCATCCCACCAACTGATGGCTGCTTGACTGGCCCGAACACATCAGAGTGAACTAACTCTAATGGCTCCTTTGCTCTAAACTTTGATTCCTCATATGGTAATTGATGTGCTTTGCCATACTGGCATCCCGCACAGACCGTGTATGTCCTCACGTCAAATTGAGGAAGTCGTTTGACATTGACTTCTTCATCATCACCCTTAGCTTAAAATAGCTAACATGGCCCAATCGCATGTGCCATAAATCTGTTGTCTCATTTTTTTTCTTGTCATGTCTACATACACAGACTCTGCTGACATCACGTAGACTGACTTCAATCATCGTCCCTTTATTTTTAGCATTCTTGAGATCTTGAGGTCTTGATATACCTTCACATATCGTGGACCAAACAAAACAAAGTGGCCTGATGATGTCAACTGTGCCACTGAAAGAAGATTTTTCCTCATACCCGAAACATGGTAGACATTTTGAAGCAGCACCTAATTAGAATTTTATTGAGGTGCTACTACCTTCTTATCGATATGAGCTATTGGTAGCCTTGAGTTGTTGGTTGTTACCATAATTCTATTTCCCTTGTATTTTGACAGGATCTGTAACTTCTGTTTATCACTCTTCATGTGATTTGAGCACCTTGAGTCGGTAATCCGATTATTCTCGTAGTCGATCTTCTCAACTGTCGAGACTGTGAGAGCTAACTCCTCCTTTTCCACAGTAAAAGATGCTTCAACATCCCAATCATCTTCGCTTATCTCCTTTAAATTGGAAGTAACATCATTACTCTCAGCGGGCCTTTTGTTGGACCAATAATCTTTTGCCATATGTCCTTTTTTCTGCAGTTGTAACATTTGCCCTCAAATCTTTTACCGTAGCCACGATTCATTGAAGCTCCCCCTGGACGAGAACCTCCCTCTCCTTGATGACTTTTTGCCTTATCATCATCCTTTTTCTATCTGCCTCCGACGTGCTGCTTGAAGTAGCCTTTGCTTTTGTTGGTGTAGAGCGCTTCCTCCTCACCCTTCAGTGGGACTCCTTCTTGATTGGAAAATAAATTTTTAAACTCAACAAGTGACGGTTGAGTCGGATATCCTTATATAACAGCAACAAAACTTCGGTATTCAAACCTTAAACCATGGATAGTTATTCTTTTTATCCAGGTTTCACCGATAGAAGTAGTTGGATCTAAAATTTAAATTTCGTGGCATATTTTCTTCACCTTATGAAAGTACTTGGTGATATTCATGTCGCGTTGTGCCATCGATAGAAGCTCGTTCTTAAGAAGTTGTATTCTTGTGTCATTCTTCTTTGAAAAAAGTGTAGTGAAAGTGTCCCATGCTTCTTTCAGTGTTTTGGCATCCCGGACGTGGTCCAACATTTCTTCTTCAATTGTGGTCTTTAAGGCAAACATCGCTTTTCCCGCTTTAATCTTCCATTTTCGCAAAGTGCCATTAGCTTCATCAACCTCCGATTGTATAAATTCACTACTGCCAATGACCTCCCAAAGGTCTTGTCCTTGCATATAAGACGTCATACATGTCACCCACGTATAGTAATTTTGGTGGTTGAGCTTCTTGATTCCTCCAACTACTTGACGATCACCCATCGTGTCAGTAAATTTTTTATAATACCAAACAAGCTTGATTTCAAGATACAAACTTTCATAATACGAATTTCTCACGACTAAAGAAAACTCACTCCAAAAATAGTGGTACACGATAGTCTCGCTCTGATACCAATTGTTGAGAATAACGAGTTCAAAACTCTAATATTCGCAAGAAATTATTATAATGAAGTACTCACTAAACCACTCTTTCAAAACACTTAAAGAAGACCAACTCATAAAATACTACACTCAAACTAAGATGCAAATGAAAATTGCCTTATTGTTTTACTTCTTCTTGGATAATTATACAAGCATAGGATATGGGGTATTTATAGCACGGAAGATACATTTTAGGCCACACATTAAACAAGTAAGGAAAAATTACAACCACGCCTTTCTACCTAACACACACTAATTTATCACTACTGAAATATAGGTAAGCAATGGCATAGCACACATTAATTAACCACTAGTGCAATATAGGTAAGCAATGACATCATATGGGTTGTGATGTTGAAACTTCATAACTAGTTAGTATGAGTTTATGTGGGTTATATAATTTGGGGTGGGGGATAATTTTCTACATGACACCATTGTTACAATAACCTAGGATTGATATCTAGGTGGAGTGAAATTCTTATAATCATCCTTTACTTAGGATATGACGAAATTGTATTTTGGGAACCCTTAGTTGGGACTAAGGGGTATTTTGAGGATTTTCACATCACTTTTAAAGGTGGGGGAAATTAATTTGAATAATGAGTACGAGAAATTTTGGTAAATTAATACCGCAAGGACTAAAACAGTTATTAAAATTTATTGGCGACATAATGTGTCAGTGATCGACAGTTTAAACGGGTCAGCTTGGGCGATTTATGTCGTGTCGTGTGTCGAACCTTGTCATATCGCGAGGATCGTAGGATAAAAACGGATCAGACGACGGACTTGACAAGGGGATGTGTGTGTGAGTGGAACCTTATCATGTATCGTGGCCGACAGTTTAAACGGGTCAGAGGACGAGTGACAAGGGGAAGTGTAACACTTTGGTGGAAATTACCACCTGGGACGGGAGGACCGTCATAATAAAAAAAGTGAAAACAATAATAAAATTTGGTAAATTTAAGTAAATTAACATCGTGGGACTTGAAAATTTTAAATCATATTAGAGTGCGCGGTCATGACAAGGGGATGCGTATCTTAGTAAATTATCTTCACGGTTAAATTAATTTAATTTAACATTGTTGGGAAATGGGTTAACTAAAATAATATTTGTGTGGCACATTTGAAAGAAACCTTGCGGGTACTTAGAAATTTACTTTTGGGGGATTAATAATTTTCTTTTAAAATATTCTAGTATTATGATCGATATATGTAGCACTATTATCTGGGTTCAAGGACCCTAATTTAAAGGAGTAGCCGGTATTTATGCTCGGGGCTTTGGCTCTGACACATACGTTGACTAATATTTTTAGGGATTTATTTGGAGTAGCTGCATACGATCTATTGGAAATCTTTTGGAAGTGCAGTGGGAGATATTTTATTGCTTTAGTAGTTATATTCTTCTCCTATTCAGTCGTATTTATTATGAGACTATATTTGGGTTTTCTTGGGCCTTTCGGTTCCAAAGTTGTCTTAAGATTTCAGTTGGATTTTACTTATTGTAATAATTAAGATATTCGGAGATTGCATGTGATGGAATTTATCGCACTTTTGTGTTAAATCAGTTGGATGTTCTTGATGTTTGGGATTAATTAATATCATTTATATTATGGATTAAAATTTTAGATGTCTCATATTTATCACATGTTAAGGATGATATTTAATTTACTAATTCCCGGCTAAATTTTGGTGGCGGCCGACGCCAGAATTCAGCGGGGTGTTACAGATGGTATCAGAGCATGGTCTTAGGTCTCGTAGGTTATGAGTCCGTTTAGCTTCCGCGTTACCGATCTTTGATTCCCTTTGTTGATTCGTACCTTCTAAAATAGTGGTCCTAGCATACGTGTAAGCGAAGTTTGGAAATAGGAATATCGATGAGAAGGATGTGTTAGCATTAGGATGACTAAGAGTTTTGTGTTGATTGTGGTAATTGAGGTTAAAAATAATAAATTTCTATGCGAGTATCTTTAGAGGTAATTTTGAGATGAGAGTTATTTTGGGTATTGCTAGAGCAAACGGTGGTTGTTGTAAGTATCTATTTTGTGATGTGAAGATATTTGAGGACTTTGGTGTTTAGATGACTTTTGGAGATTTAATCGAGTGGTGATTCATGACAGCGCGTGGTGAGCTGTTATTTTAATAGTTATGTAAATATATAGGTGATATGCACTATATTTTCGACCGTGGGATTTTATGTGGCAAGAATTAGGTGTATGGGTACCTAAATGTAGTACGTTATAGTAGGCTTGTGAACTTTATTTTTTTTTGTGCGCACTTAGTTTTGCTAAATTTCGAGGACGAAATTTCTTGTTAGTAGGGAAATATGTAACAAGCCGAATTTTTAAATGGATATTTTTACATAAAATTGGCATATTCGAGAAAAATAAAAATTTTGAATTTAATGATTTTGATGAAATAAATATGTTGGTTAAGTTTGATGAAAAAATTCCAAGGAATGATTGTAACACAGTCATGGTACATATAACGCGACTTTTGTCAGCATGTGTCGCGCAGGGCGCGAACTTGCATGATTTTTGTAGGACTTTTTAATTGACCATATTTATTGGATGCTAAAAATTGGCCTAAGAGTGTTATGTGGTCAAAAGTTAAAAAAATGAATAAATAAATAAATAAAATATTATTATTTTTCCTCAAAAAATAAAAGTGCTCAGAAAATTCTGAAAAATTCCAGATCAACTTGAAATCTAATTTTGAGCGGTTTTCTTTTCTTCGATATCTCCCCAAAACATCATTAGTACCTATTTTAGAGGTACTTTCAGTTGTAAAAATATTAATAAATTTTGGGTTTTATTTTTTTATTTTGGTTTAATCCTAAGCCATCTGTTGATTCAACTCCTAGTCTATACCTCCCTCACCAGCCCCTTTGAATAACCTCACCAACATTGGATTGGTGTAAGATTTTTGGAGTTAATTAATGAATAAATTAATGAATTATGGGGTTATATAATGTATTAACCATGTGGGTTGATGAGAGAAGAAAGCAATCAGATTTCAATCACTCTCACAATTCCACAACCCTCAAAGTCTTGTCAAAATTCGTATCTCTTCCTTCCCCTCTCTAAACAATCACCAAAACTTCATATTTGTGACATATTTACACCCCAAAACAACCATTCAAGCAGTATATAACTTAAGGAAATCTTGGAGCTTATATTTTGGAGCTAGAGTTGGAGTTTTGGAGAATTTATTGGAGGCTTAAATAAATCTGTCCCAAGTTGGTCCAAGAGGAGTTTTTGTTCAATTTTTCAAGAGGAACTCGGATTTCTAGTCAATTTCTACATTTAATCACAGGCATGTTTATCCTATTATTTTCCTTTAGTGTTTTGTGTCTTGATTTTAGCCTCCATTAAACTCATGTGTTCTAAAATAAATTATGAACATAAAATCTTAAGAAATAAATATTGGGACTATTTTGCATGAAAAATTAATGCTACCAAATACTAATAATTTTGTTGTTATTCGGATTGTATTTGTAGTCGGGTATGTTATGGGCATATGCATGTAGAGGAGCCCTTAGAAATCAAATTTGGATGTTTCATGTAAAAATCCTAAATTACTTGCGTTAGAAAAATAATAGCTAAGATGGAACTTGCATGTAATCATGATTCAAAAAAATCACAATATTTATGTGTTCTAGATTTTCCTATATTTAGTTTAAATCGTTTAATTGGGAATTTAGTGTTGTTGTGAAAATTGTTATAAATAGTTGATTCTTCCACTTATGTAATATTATAATTTTGAATTATATCGGGAACATTGGGTATTGTAGGTAATTGATTTTTACCTCTTGTTATAGCACACTTGTTAGGCATGGGACTAGTAAGTGGGCCTTAGTTGCAATTTATGCTAATTAGGTATGTGACTAGTTAATATGAGTTTGTGCGGGTTATATAATTTGGGGTGAGGGCTAATTTTCTACATAACACCATTGTTACGATAACCTAGGATTGATATCTAGGTGGAGTAAAATTCTTATGATCATCCTTTACTTAGGATAGGACGAAATTATATTTTGGGAACCCTTAGTTGGGACTAAAGGGGTATTTTGAGGATTTTCACACCTCTTTTAAGGGTGGGAGAAATTAATTTGAATAATGAATATGAGAAATTTTGGGAAATTAATACCGTAGGACTAAAATGAGTATTAAAAATTTTTGGAAACATAATGTGACAATGACGGACATTTAAACGGGTCAGCTTGGGCGATTTATGTCGTGTCGTGTATAGAACCTTGTCATATCGCGAGGATCGCAGGATAAAAACGGATCAGACGACAGACTTGACAAGAGGATGTGTGTGTGAGTGGAACCTTGTCATGTATCATGGCCGATAGTTTAAACGGGTCAGAGGACGAGTGATAAGGGGAAGTGTGACACTTTGGTGGAAATTACCACCTGGGACGGGATGACCGTCATAATAAAAAAAGTGAGAACAATAATAAAATTTGTTAAATTTAAGTAAATTAACATCGTGGGACTTGGGAATTTTAAATCATATTGGAGTGCGCGGTTATGACAAGGGGATGTGTATCTTGGTAAATTATTTTCACGGTTAAATTAATTTAATTTAACATTGTTGGGAAAATGGGTTAACTAAAATAATATTTGTGTGGCACATTTGAAAGAAACCTTGCTGGTACTTAGAAATTTACTTTTGGGGCATTACTAATTTTCTTTTAAAAGATTCTATTGTTATGATCGATTTATGTATCACTATTGTCTGGGTTCAAGGACCTTAATTGAAAGGAGTAGCCAGTACTCATGCTCGGGGCTTTGGCTCTGACACATGCGTTGACTAATATTTTCAGGGATTTATTTGGAGTAGCTGCATAGGATTTATTAGAAATCTTTTGGAAGTGCAACTAGAGCTATTTTATTGCTTTAGTAGTTATATTCTTCTCCTCTTCCATTGTATTTATTATGAGACTATATTTGGGTTTTATTGGGCCTTTCGGTTCCAAAGTTGTCTTAAGATTTTAGCTGGATTTTACTTATTGTAATAATTGAGATATTCAAAGATTGCATGTGATGGAATTTATCACACTTTTGTGTTAAATCAGTTGGATGTTCTTGATGTTTGGTATTAATTTAAATCATTTATCTTGTGGAATAAAATTTTAGATGCCTCATATCTGTCACATGCTAAGGATGATATTTAATTTACTAATGCCCGACTAAATTTTGGTGACGGCCAACACTAGAATTCAGCGGGGTGTTACAGATGGTATCAAAGTTCAACTTACATGACTTTTATTTCTATAAATAACTTCTAAATCACAAATAAAATAATACACTTGTTCTTCTTATACCTTGATTAAGTAATTATATCATTATTTTACACTCCATGCAATATCAAACATATAACACCCGGTCTCGTACTCACACTCTCCCAAAAGTTTGTCCTTTTTACTTGTCCAATCATTTATCTTTTTGAACAACTTTCCCCGACTAAATTCACATTTCATCGAGTTAAATCTAGTTCTTTGAATGCAATAAATAAAAACTTTATATATTCAATTATGTTTTACAATTTTCTAACATGCAAATATCACCGTTAAGAAATATAGTTGTAACACCATTTCAACAAATCTTATACGTTATACAAATATGCATTCTACTTACCACATGTTCGATATTCAATATATTAGTCACCTTATGCTCTTTTTTATTGTATTATCGTCATTGTCATTTTATATCCATACTCAAGTGTAATGTGGGGACTAAATTATTGCTTATGCCCATTTTTAGAGATGGACGACCAACCCATTGTATTATAGGAATGTTTGGCCAAAACTAACCGATAATTACATTCGTTTATTTAACATGTGTGTAAATACATATTGATAAGCTTAAATCGGTTAGCAACAATCTCGAGGAGATATTCAGGGACACCTTACGAGCTATCTATAAGCTGGATGAATTACTTGTACAATTCAACCGTTATTCATGACTATAAATGCAACACCCTCACCTTAGGTCAAGGGGATGCAACTCTGAGCGAATGAGAGAAACTTACTAAAAATAATGACCTCTCCGTGGACGTAAACAAGTTGTTGAACCACGTATATTATGTGTTGTGTGTGTGATTGTTTGATATTCCTTTACCAGCTTATTTTTAGGAAATATTCGTTGTGATAATTTTGCACTCACAACTGGCTCCATCTGTGGAAAAAGAATTTCTCTTTTCTTACAAAAGCAACCACTAGAAGGAAGTGGCACGATGTCTCACCACAACAGCATCCTGCCTTAGGTCGACGACGTGTGGGATAATCCCATTCCCCCAGGGTCATATCTGAAGTTTGCCAAGATCAAAATCCAAGGTTCCATCAACAAAGACAACCTTATGAAGAAAGTTATGGACCTCCTAGGTCTACACAGTGTAAAAGGGTCTGCAATATCGATTATTAATTTAATTTGTAAATTTCCAATTTTAAACTTATTTAATTAAATGTCAATTTTCATCCAAATTAATTAAACCCTAAAACATACATCTAGGTGAATAAATTAATCATGAAAATCCAACAAATATAGATTCAGGAAAAAAAAACTTTCGGGTAAAACGTTTATTTCACTGTGAACAGTAAATCACAACTTACAAAGTAAATAATGAAATCCGCAATGAATCTCCCACAGAAAATTCACATAGGCCGCACCATAGATCAACAATGGACTCCCTCAAGAACCCACAAGAACTGTAGATATTCCTTCAGTAAAAAACACCCTCGAGTCTTCTCAATGACCGCAGCCTTCGGCAAGCAACTCCCTTAAGAGCTACCAATCTAGCAGTAGAAATTTCTTCTCTACAAGAGAAACTTCAACGAAATGGTGTCTTGGGTTCTAAAATAATTAACTAAAGTAATTGGGATGATTTGTGAATCAAAAATAAAGTTTTTAAGCCCTAAAAGTGAAGATAAAATTTCTACAGTTATTGAGTTTTCATTCGGCAAACATCTTAAAGAAAAAGGACTCAAAAACAAGTATTTATAAAAAAAAATTGAGTTGACGGGGTCGTTCGAACGAGATGTCATGGTCATTCAAATGACAACTGATGTCATTTGATGCTTGATCGAGCGACCTATCTAACAACCTTAAAAACAAAAAAATAGTATGTTTTCATTAGATAAAAATATCAAATGAGCTTCTGATGACCTATCGAGCGACATGTAATGTCGTTTGAAGCTGTTGTTTGAATGACTTCTTCCTATCGTTTGAACGACATATAGAGGCCGTTAGATCGTCCGAAGCAAAAAATAATTTCTTTTAAGACTCCTCCTACAAGTCTTAGAAAAATTATATTGACTCAATAAGTGCCTCAAGTTGATAAAAACATTTTAGAAAGAAATATTCGAACGCTTAAATGAAACATTAATGAACTTGAAACACAACCTTACCAAAATCAATCTTGTGGAGGCTTGTTGTTGATGAAGCTTTATATTCAAATCCGTAGTCTTGACCAAATGATTGTGAACATTCTTCGACGGGTGTAATAGTATATGACACACCCAATGTAAAATCGACTATGTAAAATATGTCCTTACACACAGATATCCAAATTGGTCGACGCATATGAAACTAGGCGTCAAGAGCAGGAGGAGGCCACATGCCTCCAGAGGCGATTAGAACAAATAGAGAGAGAGAGAGAGAGAGAGATCCACGAAGACAATAAGAAACGTGTTGAGCGGATTCCTAGTCCTCAGGAGAGAAAGACTCACCTCCGAGGGAGGAGTTCCAGGTGTGATCGGGAGCGATCAGAATGTGGCTGATCAAAAAGATGCCACGAAGACGATGATCATCAAAGAAAATATATAAGTAGCTTAGTGTGGAGAGAGAGATGAATCAACACCGAGCCAACTGAGGGGCTAGGTCCACTAAGGAATTATCCTGGAGAGCTCTCAAGATGCAGATAAAATCCCTTTTTCAAGAGTGATTGTAGAAGAATATCCCCCAAAGAAGTTTGATGTTCCCAGGTTCAAGATTTATGATGGTCAAACTGACCCCATCGACCATGTCAGGCAATACATGCAGGTGATGACCCTGTGGAGCCATAATGACTCCCTCATGTGTTGTATATTCCCTTATAGCCTACACGATGTAGCTCACAAGTGGTTTGAAAGACTACCACATAGATCTGTCAACAGCTTTATGGGCCTCACTTATTCCTTCACTGCTCACTTTATAACTAATGGCTCCCACCTAAAGAGGATGGACTCACTCCTCACGATGAAGAAAAAGACACAAGATACTTTTCATGAGTATGCCAAGAGGTATTAGAAAGTTGTCAATAAATTGGAAGATTACTCAGAGCAGGTTGCCGTGGAATCCTCCAACATTGTTCTACCGACTACATCTATACTGCACCAGTCCCTCACCAAAAAGGAGGCAAACACCATCGACGACCTCATGGCGCATATTAAAAATACGCCAAGGTTGATGACTTGATTCACGCTAGTCCTGGGGAAACTGGTTACTTCAAAGCCAATAAGTGGGGAGACAAGTGTGACACTCCCAATAAGGGGAACAATAATGGGGGAAAGAATGGTTAGAGGAATGGTAACAAGGATGAACTTTCAAAGGACTTTAAAGATATTAATAAAGTCTTCAAGGAACCAATTTATAAGATCCTGGGAAAGATCAATGACCAACCATTTGTGAAGTGGCCCAAGAAGATGGATGGAGACCTTGCGAAGAGGAATAATGCATTGCAATGCACATTTAATAAGTAAGGCAACCACTAAATAGAGAGATGCAAAGCTTTGAAGGCCATTCTAAAGGAGCTGTCCCAGGATGGACATCTGAACTAAAACATAGACAAGAATCCTGACATGTTCACAGCCAATGATAACCAAAAACTGGACAACGTCCTTGATGATAACATGTGACGGTAGTTTAGAGTAACCTATGGAGCATAGTAACTCAAGAAGGTCTAAGGAAATGTTGTTCTTATGGAGATAAAGAAGGTAACGACAGTCATGGAGGCCTTCTATATTGACCCCATAAAGTGCCAGGATAGAAAGCTCCGGCAATGAGAGGATGTCGACTAGAATAAGCACATCGTCTTCATAGAGGAAGACTTTATTAGGGTAAGGACCCCTCATCACGATGCCCTCGTAATCACCCTTAGGGTTACAAATTAGGACGTCAATAAGATTTTGGTAGATAAAGGAGTTCATTCGAGGTAATGTACCCAGAGATCTTTCATAAGTTGAAACTTAACCTAAATGACCTGAAGGAGGCAACTGTTCCGTTTGTCATTCGTGGGGAAGATAGCCCTACCAGTGTGGGAAGGAAATATTTAAAAGATGATTGAGTTTCTGGTGGTGGATATTAATTCCCGCTACCATGCCATTCTGGGCAGAGGGAGGTTTCACGCTGTGAAGGCCGTGCCATCGATCCACTACTAAAAACTCAAATGTGTTACTAATAGGGGAGTAGTGGAGATTCGTGGTTACCATCCCATTGTTAGAAAGTGCTTCATCTCCGCCATTTGACCTCGAAAATAAAGTAAGAAGGAAAAAGAAGTTGTCCCGGAGGAAGCCCGAGATGGGGATACCCTTTTATATATCAATTACAATACGGCTGACCAGGGGTGGAGGAGACTAGGGTCCACCCTGCTGACAAGTTTTTTACAATCTTGGAGGAGATTAAAATTGATGTAACCTATCGCAATGAAAGTTTCTGATTGGGACAACACTCATCGATCATGAAAAGAAAGATTTGATCACATTTTTAAAGAGAAAATTGGATGTATTCACTTGGGAGACTTATGACCTACCAGGTATATATCTCGAAGTAGCTTGCCACCACCTTCATGTGAACCTAACCTTCAAGCCAATCACACAAAAGGTTCTCTGAATAGCCCTAGAGAAGGTTAAAGATATGAAGAATGAAGTAGAAAAGCTCATGAATGCTAGGTCCATCAGGGAAGTTCAATTCCCTAAAGGTCTCTCAATTCCAGTGGTGGTAAAAAAGAGCAGTGGCAGCTTAAGAGTTTGCATCGACTTCACTGAACTCAATAGAGCATGCCCAAAAGACAATTTCCCTCTGTCGAAGATTGATCAGCTGGTAGACGCCATGGCAGCATATGAATGAATGAGCTTCTTGGACGCCTATTTAGTGTACCACTAGATGTTGTTATTCAGCCCCGACCAAGACAAGACATAATTCATCACCCTAATGGGGCTATACTACTATAGGGTCATGTCGTTTGGCCTTAAGAATGCAGAGGTCACATATCAGAGGCTGGTCACCAAAATGTTAAAGAAGAAAATGGGATATACTATGGAAGTCTATATCAATAACATGTTATCTAAGAGAAAACATAAGGGTGACCTCCTCAAAAACTCGGCCAACACCTTTAAAATCCTCGGGAAATTTTGGATAAAGCTCAATATGAGCAAAGCTCATTTGTCGCCCATTCAAGAAAATTTATATGTTATGTGATCAGTAAGAGAGGGATTAAGGTCAATACAAACTAAATTGATTCTATCGGTAGGGTCCTACCACCGAAGACAATGTAGGAGATTTAGAAGATTACTGGGATGCTCATGTCACTCAATCGCTTCATTTCTAAGTCATCGGAGAGCTGCCAAGCATTCTTTCATCTCCTCAAGAAGGATAAGGGCCTCACCTAGAACGACGACAGTTCGAAAGCCCTAGATTAGATCAAGTCTTATCTCAGTAAACCACCCTTGATGGAAATCCCCAAAGATTGAGATACCTTATACCTCTACCTCGCGGTGTCAAGTCACGCAGTGAGCTCGACTTTAGTGTGCAAGAAGGAGGGAAGATAGTTCCCCATTTATTATGCCAATAAGACACTTTTAGATGAAGAGCAATGCTACTTTCCATTAGAAAATTTTGATTACGCTCTGGTGATTGCCTCAAGGAATCTCAAGCACTATTTCGAAGCCCACTCAGTGAACGTGATCACCTCATTCCCCCTTAAAGTTGTACTTCAAAAAGTTGACCGCTCCAGATGATTGATAAAATGGTCACTCAAACTCGAAAGGTTTGATCTTCACTTTCAGCTAAGAACAGGGATTAAGGGGCATATCTTAGCTAATTTTATAGCATAATTCATGGGATATGGGCCAGCCGACCAACAGTTTGCAGAGAAGCCATTGAACAAGGAAGCACGGTCTAAGGACTGGACCCTATAAGTTAATGGAGCCTCATATTCTAAGGGGGCGTGAGTGGGAATCATCCTCGTCACACCATAGGATACTATCATCAAATAATGAATTAGGTTGGGCTTTAAAGCCTTCAACAACGAAGCTGAGTACGAAGTAGTGGTAGTTGGCCTACCTAAGGCCTTACTGCTAGGGGCAAAGTGGCTCAATGTGTTCGGCAATTTCAAATTGGTGTCCAATCAATTTATGGGTTCTTTTAGTGCAAAAGATGATAGGATGGCAGCCTACCTTACTGTGGTTCACAGGCTCATAACAGAGTTCGAAGAGGACCACATTCAGTAGTTCCCCAGGGGGGAAAATAGTCATGTTGATGCCTTAACAACCATAAGCTTAGTAGTGGACTCTGACCTCAAACGGACAATCAAAGTGGAATTCCTTGCTAATCCCAATATTGAAAAATGATCGTCGTCGAGCAGGCCCTCACCATTGAAAAGGGTCCCAGTTGGATCGATAAAACCATTACGTGCCTACAGAATGAGACACTATCGATAATAAGAAACTCTATTAAAGATCTTTCACAAGTTCTTTCCTCCAGAGCGTCCATCCAAAAGACATTGAGAAAGTTCTCTATGATCTTCACGATAGGATTTATGGGCGTGACACAGGAGCAAGATCTTTGGCATTCTGAGCAATCAAAGAGGGTTACTGGTGGTCATATATCAAGAAGGATGCAAACATCTACATTCGAAAGTGTGAAAAGTGCTAGAAGTTCTCGTCAATGGTCCATCAACCGGCTAATGATCTAAGGCTTTTGACTAGCCCATGGGCATTTCCACAATAGGGGTTAGATATTGTGGGATCACTACCTACCGCACATGGGAATCGCAAGTCTCTACTAGTCCGCACTGACTATGTCATTAAGTGGGTAGAGGCAAAACCATTAGCCAACATAGAAGACATCGACATAATGAGATTTATCTGGAAGAACATCATTAAATTCATTAAGGTACCAAGAGCCATCATCACTTAATGACACAAAATTTGAAAGTGGACCTTTTCCATAGCCTCTGCGATAAGCATTGAATCAAACACCACTACAGTTTGATAGTGTATCCCTAATGCAATGGCTAGGCGAAAGCTTCCAATAAGACAGTGCTCAACAACTTTAAGAAGAGGCTAGTAAGAGCTAAAGTCTCTTGGGTAGATGAGCTTCCCCATGTTCTTTGGGTACAACACCTAGGAGACCGACAGGGGAAACACCCTTCGCACTCACCTACTGAATAAAGTCCATCATACCCCTTAAAGTTGTCCTCCTAACCATGATAACCAGTATTTTTGACTAAGGACTTAATAACGATCCCTTTTGTGCTGAACTTGACCTGAAAGACGAACAAAGAGATCAAGCTATAATTAAGCTAGCCTAATATCAGCAACAACTACCAAGGTAGCACAACTGAAAGGTAAATTCGAGGAATTTCAAAGTAGGAGACTACATCCTAAGGAAAGTCTCAATAGTTCCATAAAACCGTTAGATGGAAAATTGGGGCCAAACTGGGAGGGACCTTTCAAGGTGGTGAGAGACGACCTAAGGCAGGGAGATACCAAGGGCATGGAATACTGCCAACCTTAGGAAGTTCTACTTCTACACTTCTCAAATCTAAGAACATTTAGTTTATACAAATTTTTATTTCAAACTTATGTTGCTCCCAATTATCATTTTACATTATAAATAAATAAAGGCCCTTATATTTTAATATCTTGATTATCTCAATTTTATGCATTATTTCCAAGTAATTGGTCCTCAGTTTTGGCTGCTGAACAACAGTTCACTTGATTATAGTAAGTTATTCATCTTATTCCAATTAAGTAACTTCCTCGCGCCGAACATGATTTAAGTTAATTACATTAAGCTCTTTAGTTTATCTCAATTAAGCCAAATCCTTATTCGTTAGTAATTCAACTACAATAAGTTTTTCAGTTTATTCCAGTGAAGTGAAAGGGTCCACAGGTCTTTGTTATCTTTAAACACAAATAACCTTACGAGTTGCCCAAGCAACAACAAAAAGTTCTACACGAGATCCCTAGGCATAAAATCCAACTCCATTTAGTCGAAAAAATCCTGAATGGGTGGATTGCCCAAAAACCAAGTGTATTTTTGCCATCGTCTTTTCGAGGCCTAAGGGAGTCTGGCAACACAATTTAAAAGGTGAGGAAGATGGAATAATACATACAAAGGCATAATAAAATGGAAAAATGCAAGAATATCTGATATTAACGTTACTTAGTCGGTAAAGGCCCAAAGTATAAGACATGTGATATTACCTTTACTTAGTCGGCAAAATCCCAAAGTTCGAAGCATATCAATTACCTTATCAAAATCACAAAAACATATACAACACTTTATGGTCCATAAGAAAAAAATTGCTCTATTTCCCTTCTTCAGGCATCGTTCAGGTTGGGGGCAAACTCATCCTTACTACCAAGATCCACCTCGAAGTCATTGAGTCGCTGATGACGGATAGTATCTAGAGGTACCCACTACTCTTCCTCCCCAAAGAGAGGTCGACGATACATTGGGTAGTCCACCTGGTACATATACCACAATTGAGACTCTTTAGGTTCTTTGAGCAATTTAAGGGCGTTAACCACCCATGATTATATGCAACGTATTGTGCATCTTACAACCTCACAAGTGCATCCTGCTAGCCTTCATTATAGCCTATTGACCACGTAGTGCAGGGACCTATCCTGAATAAAAACTTGAGGCTCTTTATATCTCTCTGCAGCCCAAATATTATGACATTCTTCCTTTAGGAATCCTCCTCTAATTCAAAAAGTTTCTTCTTTAGGGCATCATTATCCAACTGAACTAGCTCGCTAACCTTGCCTACATCCTTGCTCGTTGCAAGTTGGGATTTAAGGTTAGTTATCTCCTTCTGCATCGAGGATATAATATCCTTCAAGTCTTGGAGATCATCCTTAAACTTGGTGACCAATTCAGACTTGTCCTTGTACGCTTTAGTCCTTGACTTCAATGCCTTACAAGCCTTTAAGAACATGCAACGAGCTTTCTCACTCGCATCAGGACCAATTAATTTTTTAAGATTTTTATTAAAGTAAATGTCGCAACAAGCTATAAGTAGTCAAACGAATAAAGATAAAAAGGACTATTAGTAAAGGAGGAATCTTTCATTGATAATTGAAGAGGTAGACAGAAGGCATTACAATAGACGAAAAGGAAATAAAAAACTTGAGAAAAAATAAAAGAGAAAATCCTAAATCTATAAAGCTTCACTCCTTCACCTGCTCGAATGACTCTGGAACCCTTCCCTTTGCAACAGCCTTCTCTATCTAGTAGGTAGTCATCTCGACTATGTCTGATTCTTTCCCAGCTTGGTCGACAGGCTGTCCAATAGAAGGATCATGTTCAATAATTGAATAAGGACTTGGCGAATGCTTCTCGAATAACTTTGAGTCAATAGCGACCCCTACTTCCTTCAAAGTTTGGTCCCATACCTTCTTAAAGGATAGCTTCTGAGCATAAGCGATTTGTATCTCGACATCATCGTATATCACAGTCCAACCTTTCGCATAGCAATCCTCTTTAATGTTGGGGACCTCACCTTCAAGCTTCTTGACCTCCCCAATGAGTTTGTCCCTCTCTAACCCTATAAGATTATCAGTCGTCTTCATCTTAGTCATCACCTGCACAGTGGTCTTCTTCTCCAGCTCGAAGTACTATCAAGCATCCACCAAGTCATGTATGGACTTATGCAGAGCCTCAGACAGCTCTTGGTTCATCTTGGACTGGTCGGCATGACCGCCGAGAAGAGTGGAGAAATCTTTCACAAACTAAAAAATAAAAAGTGAATGAAAATTAGGAAGCAAAATAGTTCAAACTAACTAAACTAATAATGGAGAAAACACTTACCAAAACAAGGGTATGATAAGATTTCAGTGATAGCTGGTCAGGATCCAACTTGATTTATAGCCTGTGATCGATAGCAAACACTACCCCCTCTATAAATCAGGGGTAAAGGTTAGGTTAAGGGCCACGTTGTCTTCCTAAGGAGTAATGGATAGAGAAGAGATTTTTAACAGGGGCCTCAATGGCCTTCTTCTTTTTCTTCTCTTCCTCTCTCCCCTTATCCTCCTCCCTCTTCCTTTTTTGTTCTTATTTTTCCTTGGATCCCAAGATAGAGCTATTAGTTTTGAGGGAAGCCCCCTCTGACTTCTTTCAGGCATGGACCCTAGAAGAAAGCAAGACTTAATCAGCATCATCATCATTACTGAGCAGTAATCTCATCCTTAGGAGAGATATTTGATCTTCTTCTTCTTCTTCTTCTCCTTAGAATAAGAATATGCGTCCACTGACCTAGAAAAACTAAAAGTCTCCTCGCTCGAAAGAGTGATCTCAAGTATCTCATCGAGTAATGAAACTAAAAGTGGTGTTGGTGTATTCAAGGAAATAGGCAGCCGTCTGAGGATGTTCACCGTTAGGCAACCTATCCTTAATTTTCCAGACCTTCAAGAAGTCAGCAATATTTATATGGCCGAGAAAAGGCTCCTTATTTTTGGCATGAGCTGCACAAAAATAGAGAAAGCATGCATTAACAAACAGAGAAAATAATAAAAATAAAAAGTCAGCAATTCATAAAGAAGAGACTAGTAGCGACCTATGTGATCTTCCCCCTAGTCAAGGCACAAAGGATATTTTTACCTTTCACCCTCGGGTAGGGGAGGATGTTGCCAATTCTTAGCAATGAAGCCCTTATCCTAATATCCTTTATTGAAATTAGGTTGGTTCACAACCAGAATTATGTTGGCCCTCCTCGCTTTTAGGTACAAAATACTATCGAAATTATACGACCTAATGTAGAAAAATTGAATTTTTGGGTCCCCCAAGTTGGTCCTATAAATTTCGTTGGTACTATGTACCCCATTCACTATCTTCTGGGTATTGGGGGCACATTGTGCAGGAACAGCCTAAAAATAATTTTAAAAAATCTAAAAATAAATGATTTGGTGAAAAGGTTAAACCCCTTATAAACCACAATAAGGGTGTGAATCCAGTTCCCTCCATCCATGTCTCGAACATCTCTAGGCATGGGGGCACAGTCAATCTCCACCCAATCAGGAATGGATTATATTTCTCTAAACTTTTCAATAATTTTTCCATGAAGAGTGGTTATCGAAGAAAGGATTTCTAACACCAAAGACTATGGAAGAAAACAATGAAGAAAGGAGGCAAGAAAGAAGGACTTGCAAGAAGAAAATAGTACGAAGAAGCTATGAATATTTGAAAAATAGGAAGAAAATCTTTCATTGAGTCTGTAAAGAAGAAATCTTGGGATGTGAAGTGACGGTTTGGAAGCAACAGAACTTTATTTGAAAATTTATGCAAAATGATGAGGAACGGTTCGCGAAGACGATTTTTGGTTCTTCATATTACACCTCGGACCAGCTTATCCTCAGCAGGTTAAGGGTATTACAAGTCTGCTACGCCGACCTCAATAACAATGAATCTTTAACTTGGATTAAGAACAAAATCTTCTAGCTCAACGTGTCTTAGCCCAGAGATTTTAAAGGCAATTATGGGGGCTAAATTATTCCTTAGGCCCATTTTTTGAGATGGACAACCAGCCCACTAAATTATACGACTGTCTATTCAAAAACCAACATATAATTAAATTCATGTATTTAACATGTGAGTAAATACATATTAATAATCTTAAATCAGTTACCAACAATCTCGGGAAGATATTCAGCGACACCTTACGAGCTATCTACAAGTTGGATGAATTACTTGTATAATTCAACCACTTATTCATAACTATAAATGTAGCACCCTCACCCCGGGTCAAGGGGATGCAACTCTAACCATTTGAGAGAAACTTAATAAAAACAGTGACCTCTCCATGGATGTAGGCAAGTTTTTGAACCACGTATATTCTGTGTTGTGTATGTGATTGTTTGATCTTCCTTTCTTTACCTATTTTTTTCGAGGAATATTCATTGTTATAATTTTACACTCATAAGTAGTATATTTCAGATATCTATAGTTTAACCCAATAAGATATGAGATGATAATATCTTAAGTCTCGTCACAATTATGTATAATTAATTTCATTCAATTCCCATCCTCTATTGAAATATGGGATCTTTTACATCACTCTCCTATACAGATGAGGTGTGTACTCATCCACGGCTCGGTGACACGACTCAAGTCCACATATACCAATATAACATGAGATAACTTCAATTATTTCTACATTTTCATACGACGTTTTTCATTTTATAGTTACCTTCAATAACACCATTGTCCATAACAACATATAGACCAACACAAATATTCAATAAAAATAAATACCTCAAATATCTATAATCTATAATTATTCTCAATATCTTATTTATTTCCCTGCAAAATCCATAACTCATTTCACCATATCAAATCAACACCAATGAAATAGAACTTCAATATTAATATTATTAGTCAAACTCCTGAACCATAACAAACCCGCTCTCTATTGTTCATTGATAATCTAGACCCTGACTCTATGCCCAGAACCTAAAAACCATGCTCTGATATCAAGTTATTAGACCTTGCCTTTATTAAGCCAAAATCATCCTCGTAATGCATATTATCCCTTCTATAATAATTAAATTTTAATACACTTGGAAAACAAGATGTTATTTTTTTATTTCCAAAGGCATGTTTATATTAAAACATAAGTACCTTTAAATTTAACTTACTAATAACACCACTATTTAGATAAACAACTTTCTTTGATTAACATATACAAAACCTTTGTCGATATTCCACCCA
Source organism: Sambucus nigra (assembly GCA_949130495.1). Taxonomy (NCBI): domain Eukaryota; kingdom Viridiplantae; phylum Streptophyta; class Magnoliopsida; order Dipsacales; family Adoxaceae; genus Sambucus; species Sambucus nigra. The sequence goes on from OX422208.1 coordinate 303,739,550, forward strand.
TGCAATATTTCCTTCACTCCCCTGTTTATTTTGTGTGTATAACATTTTCTACACTCTATATCCCAATGTCCTATATTTAACAGTGAACTCTAAGGGACAATCATACCTGAAAGAAAAGCACTATAGGGGTGTAATCTACATAAGCTTATTGAATGACCTTACACAACCACCCCAAACACACTTATATAGAAAAATTTGATAAACAATTTTAACTTAAATAACACAAATAAAAATTTTGGACTCTCGCAATCCTAGACCCGCTACAGTCCAATTAACCCACCACAGTTAATAGGGACCACCACATCCCTTTTTTGCCTGAGAAACAAAACATTAAGTTTGATTCTCTTATTAACATGATACCACCATATATCTTATTAACATGATACCACCACATAATGTTGGACCCTCAACAATCCATATATAATCTAAGAATCCTAATTTAACATTTGTTAACAATATGCGTATGTAGCATAAACTCAACACTATAAAATGTGAATTACAACACAATGGTCTTAAATATACATTTCTATGTAAAATTAGTAGCTTACACCATTCATAAGGTGGGTCAGTCTCCTGGAGTCCACTTTATTACCGAAGTCTAAGAATATTTCTCTTATGTTGCTGAATATCCCATTTCCATTTCTCACACCTCAACTATGTTAGTATTAAATCTAAACCAACTAACAATAGGATATTAACATGAAATACATATAATTATTTCCATAATATACATCTTTAAATGCATAAATATTGTAAGCATATAACACACTTATTATATTACGTACTCTTTATATTTACTTATACACTAAAAAGTACCAAATAATACATTTAACTATCATATTATATATATATATATATATATATATATATATATATATATATATGCATCATATCTCAACATCGAGATATGATGCAAACTGAGTTGCTAAAACGTTCTCTCAACTATTTTGGTTATTAGTCATCTTGATGGATTAAATTGTTCCAATTATTAATTAAATAGCTTCTATACGTTATATTTTCGTAAAGTTATGTAAATATAGTTTCCAATTCATTTTACTGTGCATCATTTCGACTTTTTTGGAGAGAGTTATATCCATTTTACTACAACATATTCAGGTTGTTTTTGCTGAAAAATAGCAACAAAGTTCCAACTTTAAAGCGTCCCCATACCAAACTAGAAGGTATTTTATGCTCATCTTAAAATATGTTATCTAACATATCCAACTATAATCAATTGATTTGAGTAAGTATCCACAATTATAATCAATTTATTTGAGTAAGTATCCAATGAGTTATTCCTCTTTGAACACAATTAAGTCCAAAATAGAACTTTAGAATATAATATAACAACATTAAGCGTACTTAATCTATATTTTGGGTTTTAATTCATGAAAACAACTATCTAACATATGTGCACATCACATACACAAATGTCATAAAATAAAAATCTCATGAGATGATGATTCAAATTTAGGGTTTTTAGGCTTCTCTTTTACCCTCCTAGCATAATTTTGCAATCATGGGGTTAACCCCCCCCCCCCCCCCCCCTCTCTCTCTCTCTCTCTCTCTAGGCATGATGGGTATTATTTAAATATTTTCAAAATCAGAAAAAGCAGTCATGTGACCAACTTTAACAAAAATATAATTACCTCCTTGATTTATGATAATTTTCCCCAAAAATCCTTCCTTAGCTCCTTTTTTCTCTCTCCTCAAGCATATTTCTTCAAAACCGTATTCTATGTAATTAATAAAAAAGGTAAATATTTGCTTTATAGCCAGCCAAAACGTGGCCATGTGTTGATATATGGTGTGGCGGTGTGTGATTAGGTTAAAGAAAGGATTAATCAAAATATTCAACTTATGAAAGAAATGCTAATAGTCGTAAATCCGTCGTAACTTACTATTTCGACCTCCGATTGAACCCTAGTTTTCGACCATTTGTAGATAACTTAAATATTCTCAACTTTATATTTAACGTTTTTCCAAAATCATAACTTTACTATGCTTAAGCTGGGCTCAAAGAAGAAAGTAACAATCTGCTCAAATTTTTAACACCTAAAATTTTTGCAAACAATACATCCAAAACTTATTTTATAATGCATTTACTCACATAGTCAATCGTCAATATTACTTAATCATATAACTAACATACATAAATATGGGTTAGGTTATTACATCTATATTCCCAACCACCTAATCTAACCGTCGAAACACCAACTTGTCAATCATCGACTCCCTCCATCGTGCCCCTGTGGAACTACATCATGCATACTAATTAGGGCTATAAATCAGGCTGGGTGAGCCGAGCTTGGGGTTGCGCAGGCTCGGCCCGAACTCACTTACCTATGCTCAAGCCCGAGCTCGGTCCGAATTATTTTTCCCCATCTAGGCCTGAACTCGACTCGTAAAAATTATGGTCTTTGGGCCCTATTTTGGGCAGGCCCGGTTTTAATTTTTCTTTAAAAAAGTTTGAATAAATTTTTTTTATTGTATTTCCATCATGGACAAAATTACACATTAAAATCTAATTGATATTTCATGAAATAAAATATATAATTATTAAATATATTAAATTAAAATAAGGGAAATAAGAGTGAAAACCTACAAATGCCTATTAAATTTCATACATTTAGCAAAATTTGATCACTAACAAAGGCCTATTGTGATTTGAACAATTATTAAATCAAATACCCATAATGAGATTAACAACAAAATCACAAAATTGAAAATCACAAAATTGAAAATCACATGTAATCTAATGTATTATGAAAAATGATTTTTTTTTAAAGTAGTCAATGAAAAAAAAGAATGAAACCTAATTAAACAATGTTAACATAAATATGCTATATTATATAAATTATTTATTTATAAATATGAAGTTCGGGATTCAGGCCTAATTCGAGCTTTGCAAAGTCCGGCTCAAGCTCGGCCTGAAATTCATTCGGGCTTGAAATTTTGGCTTCGGCTCAAGCTCGGCTCAACTCAAACTCAAATAAAGCTCGACCCAAAATAGCAGGCCGAACGGGCGGGTTTCGGGCCCTGGGCGCTCAATTTACAAGCATAATACTAATGGTGATAAGGTGAGGTCAAAAGACACCGGCCTCGTCCTACCTAAAATTTATAATAGGAGATTCTCATGGGTTGCCTACTCACTTTTAGATCCTATACTTCATAGTTCCCACACTAGAGAGATCATTAATAACATATGACTTTTCACTTAAAGATCCAAACCACGTTTTTGCTCTTCCTTAATTTCTTTTACCTGCTCTGGCAAATCAACATGTTCTATTATGAACAACCTAACCTCCAATGTTTTTCGAACACATCCAAATACAAATAGATTGTTACTCATAACTCTAATATGTTTGGTCAAACTAACTCAAATGATCCAAAGTGATCCCATGCACTCTTTAGAACTACATATTCCCATAAAAATAAATTGGCATACTCCCCCACTTTTACGTCAGGATTTCAAATACTAAACCTCCACAAATGTCTCTAGTGTTATAGTACGTCGATTGACAGTGATACCCGCTTAACACAACCTGTACCAATAATTACTCGAATGTATCAATAATACAGACTTCTCAAATACTATACATCCAGTCACTTTTGGAATGTATCGAAAATGAAACATACACTTCGGTCAACATTAACTCTCGTAGTTTGGTACCCCTCTTAGCAAAAAGTTTTCTTTGAAAAAAGTAATTGTCTCTTATCATCAAACATAAAATGATCATATTCCTAATATTATTTTCATACCCACTCTAGGTAAACTTCATGTTGGGGCATAAACTAACCCTAATCACAAATTTGGGTTCAACGAATACCACTACAACCCTATTCCCTCTTCACCTAGATATCGTTGCAAATCACAGTGAACTACCCCTTCGCGCAGTCAAAAAATCCATTAATGATGTAGTCGCTCCATATTGTGCTAGAATACCTTTGGGATATTCTCCACCTGATTGCACCACGGGTGATAACTCTCTCCTATTTCACTTTTTTAGAAGAAACACTCTCCTTAACAATTCCAACAGGTGATTGCTATGTGAAAATAAACACATATCCCATATTTTGACCCCTTCTTGCTCCTAGTGGTCTATACCTTCGCTTAGTGAACCATCCCTTTTTTGGAGATTCCTCACAGTAACATCGACCCCAAATACTCCAAAGGCTAAAAAACTATGGTGTCTGCTCCCACAACATCTCTTCTATCTCTGATAAAGTCCATCCCCAAAAAATTCTCTCGTGGAAAATCCAAAATAGTGCCAACTCCAAGGTAAAATTTAAACTCTAATGTAGGTGATAAATCAAGACCCAAATAACTAAAGACTACAAGAAATGTGAACTATTGGTAATACCTTTATGCAATCGTAATCTACTCTAGCATGTCCACATCTTTACATAATCAAGTTTGTGCTAGACGTTCTCCTAAGCCCAAACTCCACTATGCATAGAAAATCCTGACCCGAAAACGATATACAAAAGCCTACCCCAGTAGTCGATATAAGAGCATATCATAGCTATACAAACAATCTCAGTACTAATATGATGATATCCCATCCAAAATTCAACAAATTGGCTAGAACCAATTCGACCGAACAAACAGATACGTCTATATAATCATGACGTAAAGCATCACCCTGCCAGTTGGGGGTAACCATAAATATGCCAAGCTCAAATAAAATTTATATGCCTCATAATTGTAGAACAAATATAATACCTAATAAAGAATGAAAAATACTCGATGTCTAATCCAAACTCATATGCACGACCCATAAAAATACCCCTAACCGACCCCCGAGGGACCTCAAAAAGTTGGTTGCGACTAAGGCATCTAATGGAGGACAACTAGTGGTATTGTTGACCTTACTTTCTTGGTCCTTTCTGCTATAATTTGCATCGTTCGTACTGCTCTCATAGGTTGTATCTCCACTGGACATAGCCCCACTAACCAAAATAGATCATATCGTTTAGTCTTAGAAATATCTTGGGGTAATATACCCTTATGTAGTCCCTTCTATTGGGGAGGTCTCCCTACTCGGGTTCACGCTACACCATCTCTATTCATTGGGCCTAATTTAGCCACGGTATTCCTAATCTTAGGGACTCTATCCCCATAATAGTTATAATGCTCCTAGAAATGTAGGAGGGTAACTTCAATTACCTAGGCACAAGTGGTAAAAAAGTGACATCTACCAAACCTTTCGTACAAGGTTTTTGCCAACACCAAAAAGTCTATCTCGCATTATAATTAATAACCTAAACATCCTTCTTCACCTTCATATATATAACTCCCAGTGCAAAAAAGAGAAAGTTAGTTAAACTTCACCTCATACTGTCCACCACACGGTTGCACAAACGAGGTCTTCGAAAACTTACTTGTAATGTCGTTACAAATAGCGAGCGAAAACATTTCCTTCGAACCTTCCAAAAGACCTTAACTCCCAATCAACATTGACCTCATACGTGGGATGTCTCGCAAGAGAAATCCAAAAAAGGAATCCTCCCTCATTTGTAAGAAAAAAATGGCGTGAAAACCACTAAGTGATCATCATTATAAAGATTATAATTCCTAAATGGTAAGGATCTAAAGTATTCAAAGAATGCAACGTGCAAGGACACTAGAACTTGGAATGCTCTGATAGCAACTGTGACACCCCGTAAAATCCATAAATAGATTGATCGGGTTAAATATAAAAATCATGGGAATCAAACACATTTGTTAATATTCTTAGCATAATGAAAATAACTAAAAATGAATAAGTAACAATAAGATAATGAAATAATAAATGTCACAAATCCAACTTTGATACCAATTACTGCCAATACAAGTAAATCAATGCTTGAATATAAATTGTAACTCATAAAATAACTACAAGACCCATATATACAAGGTGATTGAAAATAAAGGTACAATAAGGGGATGAGCTATACTTCCTTAATTCCTAAAACCTATAAGTAATGAATGAAACATCGTGAGAGGTGCTACTCCAATGAACCTATGTCTATAAGAAACATTGCAACCCAAGACCAATAAAAACATATTTAGCAACAACGTAAACAATAAGTATAAATAGAATAAAATTACAACTAAAATTGGGTTAAATCATAGTTATTCTTCCTCCCGCATTTGAATATCTTTTAAGTTTTATTCCAATTTAGCAATCTAAAATAACGTACAATTCTAATTCCCAAACCCATATGTAACCCATGTGATTAAAATTTAACATCTCCATTCATTATTCTTTACTATTTCAATATTAGGTATTTCTCTTTCATAATGGATCATATGTTGCACTAAGGTCTCAATATAAGGTACATCGCATGCCACTAGTGTAATATATAAGTCTCTAGTATAAGTGATACACAAATCCAAGTCATAAATATGCTGATAGGCATCCCTACTATAAGCTATATGAATCTTTAGTATAACACATAAACTAGTGTTACTATCTCTATTACTTCCACACAATAATCACAACTGATAGAAGGAAGACTATTTCTGCGTCTAATATCCACACATAAGCACACCTCCCAACACATATAAGTAAATGGGCATCTCTTACATCCGCATATAATGAAGTCATATCCCTATTGCCTATGGGGATCACCCGCTTGTACTAGGTATAGTCTTATGTCGTCTAAAATAAAAGATTTCAATACGGTCAATGGATAAATCATACGCCTACACATCACTCCTATAGTCTACCATACCCAAGACTACATGATGAAATCTCTCTGTGCACCCTCTCAGTACACAAATACCTAAACATAGGACCCTGGGGTAAATATGACCAAAATAGATCCCATTAAGTCACTGGGGTACCTACACAGTTTGCATCGCATGTTCCCCATCATGGAATTACTCTTAGTACGATAGCCATGAGTACTCACACATAGTATGCATTGCACATAGAAACATATCAGCATTTACAACCCTCACTAATGGGATAAATAAAACACATGCACAACCATCACTAACGGGGTAAGATATATCACATACACATTCTGACCCAATGATAATGGGTCACACTTAGATTCTCCATTACAAAGAAAGTATAGCACATCTTTAACCTTATATTCATCACTTATTAATACATTAATCCTAACACCTTGAGTTCCCGAATCTACATTTAGTCTAACCCTGCCATACGTTAAAATACGCACATTAACTACATTCAATCTCAATATAGCCTAGTTTATTATCCTAAGGCATCACGTCTAGGTATCAACTCACACCTAATTTATGTAAAACCATCTAATATGATAACTACACCTCCATAGGGATTTTTAACCAAATCTTAATCACCCAAAGGATATAAACTCCACCAGTCCATCATAATGACATAAATAAATCCTGACCAACAAGCCCACACCTCGAAAACTTTTCTAATTCCCAATAACTACCTATTCTACTCTTGAGTTTAAAAGTTAGGTATCTATCTATTTGTACGAAATTAGAATACTACCTATTACCCCCCATCATAATGGTTACAAGAGTCGCTTTAGTCTAAAGGAAGACCTAGATTAAGCCCAAAGCCAAAAATATAATATAATAAAATATAAGCCAAAATGCCAAAAAAGTGGCAATGTCAATCGATCAATAAACCTTCGATCAATAGATCGCTACATATATGCTAAGTTTTTTCTACTTCGAGATTCATCATCTCTAAATCACCAATTCACATTCCAAACCTGCATGGATGATCCAAAAACATTCGTTCAAGTTATATATTAAATTTAAACTTCAAATCCCCATATAAAACATGATTAAATGATAGAGTTAAAATAAATAAAAAAACTCAAATTTAATACAAGATTCAAATAAAACCCACTTTTATACTCAAGAATCCTATCATTTCAATTTCTTTCAATTAGATTCAATTATTTATAGATTAAGTCATGTAATCATAAGTTTTTTGAATAATGTATACCAATAAATAATTTCTAAACATGATCTAACGACATAAAGTCATATTTATGAAAAATCCAATCAAAATTCGAAGAATTCAAACCAAGTTACTAACTAAATTAGGTTAATTATGAAATTAGTTAATTAAATCATGCAATTTAGATTTTAATCATAATTATGTTTAGATTCATATGAATAGGTATAATTTAAACCAACATCAGTCATAAAATCATTCTAAATAAACTTGTCTTAATGATATTGACGAAAATAAATCCATGATCCTTTATTTCTCTATTCTCCCGTGAGCCTCCCTTTACCTTTAAGATTATAGACTTCCCAAAATTGTGGAACCAGCTTTGATGAAGGAGTCCAAAATCCGGTATAATACAAGAGAAAAGCTTTTGTTGGTGTAGAAATAAGATATTCCAGAATGGAGAATTTGGCTCTAGCTTTGATAATGGCATCGAGGAAGATGAAGCAGTATTTCCATGTACCCTCTATAGTGATCTACAGTAATCTCCCACTTTAGCACACCATCCGCCAACCTAAGAAGTCTGGCACGTTGATGGCATGACCGATAGAGATGGGTGAACATGAAATTACATATTATCTATGGACTGTAATAAAAGAAAGACGGGGCAGATTTCATTGTAGAATTCACCTATAAGGATAAAAGACTGGTTGAGAAAGCTACTATAGTTATGAACGAGTATCACTAAATACCAACTGAGAAACTTACTGTAGTTCAAGCTGATCAAATACAAAAATCAGCTGAGTCCTCATCCGAACAAAATAAGATTGGCTGCAAGGATGAATTTTCTACAAAATTGTTTAAAGATGGATCTTTAGTACAAGGAGACTTTGAACATGAGCTTCCAGCACGGTAGATATTCGTGGGTGGATCATTATGTACAAGCAATAATAGAGCTGGATTGATAGTCAACACACCTTTTGGAGCTAACATAGAATATGCTCTTCGCTTCAAATTTGAAGCATCCAATAATGAAGAAGAATATGAGGCTTTGATTTCTGTGTTGGCACTACACCAAAAAGGCTAAATTGACACCCTTGACCTGGCCACCCTTGTCAAGATCAAAGACCATGACAAAATAATACGAATTTTTATCATGGCTTTTGACCATGATAAGTCCGTGACAAACAATTATCATGGACTTATCACCGTCAAAGACCATGACAAACTTGTAAAGTCATCATAGTCAATGACCGTGATGCGTTTGTGACAATATTAAAAATAACACTCCTAGACGCTTTAGTTTTTCTTTCCCTCTTTCGTTTCCCTCGTTTATTTATCTTTTTCTCTCTAATACATGTGACTCTCCTAAGACCTGCGATTCTCTCTCTCTCTCTCTCTCTCTCTCTCTCTCTCTCTATCTATCTATCTATCTCTCTTTATTTCCTTTATATGTGTGTATGTGTGCATCAGTGTGTGTATGTGTGTGTGTGTGTATGAAGATTTAAGGTTGGTGTGGGTGCGTGTGTATGTGTACGTGTATATGGGTTTGTGTGTGTGGGTTTATGTGTGTGTGGGGGGGAGGTTAGTGTGTGTGCGTGTGGGTCATTGTGTGTGCATGTGTGTGTGGGTCACTGTGTGTGTATATGGGGTATTGATTTATTTTTTATAAAATTAAAATTGGTATTTAAATTGGTAATGTAATTGTCTCTGTGTGTGTTAGGGTCACTGTGTGTGTGTGTGTGTGCACATTTGTGGTATTGAATTGTTTTTATATAAAATTAAAATTGGTATTGAAATATTGTGCATGTTTTGGGGTCACTATGTGTGGTGGGGTCTATTGAATTTTTTTTATGAAATTAAAATTGTATGTGTGTTTTAGGGTCACTAATGTAATTGAAATTTGATTTCTCTCTCTAATTTCAGCAGTAGTGACCATAACTCTCTCTCTCTACACACATTTTAGATATTGTTGAATTGTTTAGGATTCTTAAATTGTTTATTGATTGATTTGAACATTAAGATGGCAATTGACTTAGTTGGCCCTAGGAATTTCTAATATATCGCATTATTATTTGCATTGTTGTTTGGAGTTTTTGAATTGTTGTTGACTGGTGGATTTGAACACTTGGATGACTATTGAGTTGGTTGGCTCTAGGAATTTCTAAAATTTAGGGTTGTGATTAAACCGAATATAAATAAGTAATCATGCATTCAAAGCAAGTGCTATATAACAACTAATGAGGGAAACAGGTAATAGCGGGAACCATAATAAATAGACATTGACCATCTATTGTTATTCTTGTTACTATAATCTAGGCATGCATGTGTAAATTTATATTAAGTCAACTTGTTATATAACACTTGCTTTGAAGGGTGCATGCATGGATGTATTCTCATGTTAATGCATGACATAACAGTTCTGTAACATTTATAACTACTTTAAATTACATATAGTGTGCATAGATGCTATCCTTCTAATTCTTATGTGTATGCATTCAATATACCTTAGACTCGTTCGAGAACCATTACCCCTGTAATGAGATCTCTCGAATTGTCTCCCTTAGACAGTTTGGGATTGCATAGTTTCTGTATAATAATATTCGTATTGGATTAAATTTTTTACTTTTGGGGAAAGTTTTGTCCCCGTATCTAAATGTTCTCTGGGTACATACTAGATGATGTGATGTTAAGTGTTATTTCAATTGATAAATTGAAATAACACTTAAACTTGCGAATCTATGTTGTGTACTTGGAGAACTATATGGATATGCTAACGAATTTTCCTCAAATTGGAACAATGTGCATGAGCTGTTAAGTATATTACAGATATATGATGTCTTGAATGGGATAGGACAACTCACCCTTTGGAGGAGATGGAGGAAATATAAATTATATTATTTTTATAATATAGCACTGAAAGATGAAATGTCAATCTTGTAGTAAATTATTTAATGGGAACTAAATGTTTACACTTTTATTTATACTAATCCATGAATATACGCTTCTTACGCATAATAAGTGATTGCTTGTAGTAAATGCAATGGGATATCCTAAATACAAATAGTGGATGGGTGAGACAAATAGATTAGGGGATGTGTTTCGTATAGGTGCTAATGAATTTGTGAAAAACGCAAAGAGATGTCATAATAATGAAGAGTTCCCGTGTTCGTGTGTTAAGTGTAAGAATGGTAAGGTGTTTGAGTGGAAAACAGTTAAACTACATTTGTTAAGATGGGGTATGCAAGATAGTTATAAATTTTGGAATTTTCACGGGGAATCGAAAGCTCCTATTGTCCCCGAGTAACCTTTACAGTAACCTTAAACAAGTAAGATATATGTACAAGGGAAGGAGTACAATGTGGATCATAATATGCTAGAGGATTGGAGTTTATGAAGTGGAGGAAAATGAGGTCATTGGCGATGTATAAGGTTCAGGTGATCATGAAGATATCTGGATAAACCATGATGATGGCTACCAAAGTTTAAAATTTAAGGCGACCCGGTCGTTATACTCTGGCTATGAGAAAGATCAAACAACTTTACCTACCATGAGATTTTTACATAATTTAAATACCCAATATGGTTTTTCTGCTAATAGCGTAACAGGAATTTTGAACTGGGTGAAGGGCTTGCTACACAAGCAAAATACGCTTTCAAATATCTATCCATCTATGAAGAAAAATTTGAAAGGTTTGGGAATGAAGTATTAATCAATTCATGCTTGTGTGTATGACTGCATACTATACTGAAAGGAGTATGAAAATCTCGATCGATGTCGGTATGCGATGAACCTAGATATGTCCAATCTACTAGCAAGGAAGGCATGTGCTCGAAAGTACCCCAAAATTGTTGAAATATTTTCCTGTTGGACCTAGATTAAAGTGATTTTTAACATTATCATGGATATCGGAGGCAATGAATTGACATGCTAGGGAAGAAGTATGGGATAATCTCATGCGTCATCCTATTGATTCTACAACTTGGAAGAGGATGAGTTTTGAGTATCCATATTTTTCTCGAGAACAGCATAACATTCATTTGGATATATAAACAGATGGTTTCAATCAATTTGAAAATCTAAGTGCCAATTAGAGTGTATGGCCAGTGATCCTAGCCCCACTCAAGCTCCCTTCTTCACAGTGTATGAGACCTGAATTTTCGATGTTGTCTTTATTGATACCTGGGACAAAGGCACCAAGTGAGGACGCCGATGTCTACGTGACTCGTTTGGTAGAAGAATTAAATGAGTTATGGGAAGAGGGTGTGAAAGCATTTCACTCTTTTAAAAAAGAGGAGTTTACGCAGAAAGCTATGTTGATGTGGGCAATTCATGATTTTCCAGCTTATGGGACATTATTCGGTTGTGTAATACATGGTTATTTGGGGTGTCCTATTTGTGGAGAGGAGACTGAATATCTTTATCTCCCTGCTATCTCAAAAAATGTATACCATTACTATAGGAGGTTTTTAACCCCCTCCCCGCTCATATCTTTAGATTTAAGAAAGGCTCTAATGTTTTACTGGGTAGGGTTGAACATAAGCTACCTCTAATAAAATTACCTGGTTCAAAAATTGAAAGTAAATCTTCTAATTGTGGCCCTAATATGCCAAGTAAGAATTCTAAATTTAAGAATATCAATCATAAGAGGATCCCAGCAGGGAATGAAACTGACACAAAAAAGCATGGTCGAGGAGGTCAATTTCATTTAACTTGCCTTATTGAAAGAATAGCTCGGTGCACCATGTATTGGATGTCATGCACATAAAGAAGAACATCACTGAGCATATTGTGGGCACATGCCTTAGGGGGAGTCATTCTAAGGATGGAGAAAATGCAAGAAAAGACCTTAAATCATTGAAACTTAAACCACAACTATGGTGGAAAGAAGATAGTAGGGGAATGACAATAATTCCTCCTGGTGCATTTACTTTAACGAGTGAGGAAAAGAAGGTGCTTTTAGACACAATATATAATTTGAAGGTTCCATCTAATTTTTTTTCCAACTTGCATAGGTTTGTGAATTATGCTACCCATGATTTATATAAGTGTAAGTCCCACGATTGGCATATGATCATGCAATTGGTTCCTCTATTGTTTAAGAATTTTTTCTCTAAGAACAAGGATTTAAAGATGGCTATTATGCAAATTAGTATTTGCTTCTCACTTTTATGTGAGAAGGTAGTCAATCAAAATCACATAGTGGTCGCAAAATTGGTGGTGACTGGAGCGATTTGTGTATTAGAGAAGTACTTTCCCCCATCATTCTTTGACATAAGTGTTCACTTGTTAGTACACCTATGCGACGAGGCACTTCTTTGAGGCCCAGTTAGATATCAGAGGATGTATCTGTTTGAAAGATTGATGAAAGTTTTTAAAGATTACATCAAGAATACACGATACATTGAAGGATTCGCAGAGGAATACATCACTGTGGAGTTATCCATATACACTCGGTAATGTATGCCTGACTCGAGCAGTGTGGATGATAGTGATGAGTTTGTCAATGAGGTTGATCATGTGATGGGCAAACGGGTGAAATTAACAGTTTACAACATGAACAAGTAGCTCGTTATCTATTTAACACACATGAATATGTCGAAGAATATAAAAGGTGAGTTTATATTATTTTAAATTTAACATGATTTTAATTTTTATACAGGATCAATTTTGTAATACGTTCGTCATGATCAATGTTGATTATATGAAACGTGTGGGAACAATAGAAGATAAAAAAATAATAGCACAATCAGACAGTGAATTTAAGTTGCGGTTGTCACACGAGATAATAATAATGAAAATGTATCTTATTAAATATCACATTACAAGATGCTTTACCACTAACCTAATTAATTTATCTATATTCTCAACTCTTAAACACGGGTGATGTGACATCAAGGCTTATTCATTTAGCCACTGTGGCACAAGAGTACAAAAAGTATAGATTGAATGGTTATGTATTCAGTGCAAGGGTGTACAAGGAAAATACAAATGTATCTAACTCGGGCATTTCATACAAGGCTCTTACTTATTTTCGAGCGACCGCAAAAGATAAAAACCTCATTGAAGTTGAAATGACTTACGATGGTGTAATTTGAAATATATTTGAATTGGACTATATAATCTTCAAAGAGGTTGTGTTTTACTGTGATTGGCTAAGAGTTGAGGATAAAATTTCTTATAAAGTTGATCCTGGCACCATTTGATCATAGTTGACTTGTCCAAGTTGAAGAGCAACGAACACGTGAGCAATGAGCCATTTGTTTGTTCTTTTCAAAAGGTCAAGCAACTATTTTACTCGAAGTATATCAACCATGAGTCGTGGTAAATCTTCCTACATGCACAAAAGCGTCTAAACAGTAGTGTGGACGACTTGGCTGCTCCTACCTAATATCAATCCATTTTTTTATGATAACCCAAATTTGAAATAATTTTTAGATTTGCAATTAGTATTTCAATTATTTGTAATGACCAGTTGGTATATTATTTTAGTGCTTTATTATTATCGAACGACAATTTAATGCTTTTAGTTCATGTTTACTTGATCAGTTTACTGCTTGTAATAACTAGTGGGTGTACTCTTCAAGTGCTTTGTTATTATCGAATTTTATGGTTTTTTGGTTGGTGAATATGTTAATTTGAATTTTAAGTAAATTAAGCATTAATTCAAAGTCCATGGCATGACCCGTCATTGAAACAATATTTAGATTTACAATTTCGTTAACTTGTATTCTTCTAGTGCTTTTTTATTATCGGATTTGAATCAAAATTAATTTTTGGTTAGTGAATACGATAATTTGGATTTTAATTAAATTAAGCATTAATTCAAAGTCTATGACATGACCCGATATTGAAACAGTATTTAGATTTATAATGTCGTTAACTTGTATTCTTCTAGTTCTTTATTATTATCAGATTTGAATCAAAAATGGTTTTTTAATTAGTGAACATGGTAATTTTGATTTTACTTGAATTAAGCCTTAATTTAAGTTCCATGACATGACCCAATATTGAAACAGTATTTAGATTCATAGTGTCGTTAACTTGTATTCTTCTAGTGCTTTGTTATTATCGAATTTGAATCAAAATTAGTTTTTTGGTTAGTGAATATGTTTATTTGAATTTAAATTAAATTATAAATTAATTCAAAGTCCATGACATGACCCGATATTGAAACAATGTTTACATTTATAATGTTGTTAAGTTATATTCTTCTAGTGCTTTGTTATTATCGGATTTGAATCAAAATTGGTTTTTTGGTTAGTGAATATGTTAATTTGGATTTTAATCAATTTAAGTATTAATTCAAAGTCCATGACATGACCCGATATTGAAACAATATTTTTACATTTATAATGTCGTTAACTCGTACAGTATTCTAATTCATTTGGATTTTATCATTTTATCATATACATGTTTTTACTAATAATAATAATTTTTGTGGAAAATGTCTACATCAGGGCATCGTTGTAGTGTAGGCGACGAAGGCTCAAAGGCCATTAGGCCCTCAAAATGGGGCAAATTGGCGTCCGTCGTTGAGAACAAGATGGAATTAATGGCTAGATCACTGGAGTTGCTGAAGGCGATCATCAGCCCGGGGTACACATATTGGAGGAAGGTGCCAAATGAGCTCAAGATCGCCATCTTGGGGGAACTACATGTAGTGTATTTATATTTATATTTATATTTATATTTGTGTTTATGTTTATGTTTATATTTTATAATATAAATACAACTAACACTTACTTTATTTTTGGTTTGTATTTGTTTGACAAGATCAATTTGGCCTGCGCCCATATGTCCACGACTCCACGTTGGAACAATTGAGAGATCAGCATAAGACGTGGAAGAAAAACATGTGCACAGGATACTTTAGGCAGACTTGGGAGTCCTTTATGAAAGTACCTGACACCGTCCCGTCGAAGGAGACGATCTCATTGGCACAGTGGCAGCAGTTTTATGACAATGAGATTGAGGAGTGGCAATTGACATCTCGTCAATCAGGGAGAAAAAATCGGACGAAAAAGGTGGACGTGCACTACTCCGGGTGGACTTCTAACGCCGAGGTGGAGCACAGGATGGTAAGTTTTTATTTTCTTTAATTTCAGTTTTATGTTATTCTAATTTATCATTACTTTGCGTTACTTACTAATTCTGCATTATTTTATATCAAGAGACGAGGAGTGGCCCTGGGGGTAGGCCACATAGACTCCATGACTGTGAGTTGTAATTATTTAATTTTTTTAATTACGTTATATTGTTTATTAACCTAATTAACTAGTTGTGTACTTTTGTTGTTTCAGTCTAAGCTTAAGGAAGTACATGAAAAGCAATCTGATGTTGATAAAGCATCTTCGGCTATGGATGCACTCGGTCAAGTGCTCGGGGTGTATCACAAGGGGAGGACTAAGAGGTGAGCTCTCGAATGGTGAAGTCGAAGGTCATCAGGATAGAGACGATCAACATAAAGTTGTCTTGTAAGGTGGACACCCATGACGATAAGCTAGAGAGGTTAGAGGAGACGGTCTTAGATATGTACGCCTTCATGAAGCGTCAGTGGGGATCCACCTTTGATAAGGGAACTTTTGATAAGGGCAAGGGAAAGGAGGTAGACGAGGATACCACCGTTCCATCGCTGATACGCACGGACTCGCTGATACGCACGAACTCGTCACCCTTATATGACTCATTTTCCATCTTGACCCCTGTCGAACTACTTATGTCAACAATCGGTTGGCCGAGAGTATTTTTAATAGATGTATTTGATGGCATGCCGATAGCGAGGGGGTTGAGAGTCTGGACACCCTCCCGGGTATGTTGGTTCATGGACGTGCCATGCAAGACTTTGAGGCAAAGGTTATCGATATTTTGACCGGAAAGGAGAATGCACCTTTGTGGTTGCAAAAATAATGCGGCATTTGGCGAATTAATGGGTGTCTCAATTCATATGTTTTATGGCCTTTCTTCACCATCTGATCTACTATAGACCCTACTCTATAAAATTATTTGTATTTATTTTTTTTGGATATTGATATTATTTGTATTTTTTTATTTGGTCATGGATATTTACATGTTGGTTTGGTTTTGGTTATGAATATTTGTATTTATTTGTATTGGTTATTAAATATTGAATGTTTCTTGATATATATGTTGTTTGTACATGTTAAAATTTGCTATAACAGGTAAAAATATATTGTTAGGAAGTGGCAGTGGCAGTGGCCATACTGCCCAGCAGTTTTTTTTTTAAATCTACCCAGATTTGTCACGGACTTTAACTGTGATAAGTCCGTGACAGAGAAAAATTATCACGGACTTGTCACGGTCAAAGTCCTTGGTAATTTTTTATTTGTCACGGACTTTGATCGTGGCAAGTTTAACCCTTTGTCATGGACTTGTCACAGCCAAAGTTCATTATAAGTCTATGACAAATCTAACAAACTTGTCACGGGCTTTGACCATGACAAGTGTATTTATCACCCCAAAACTTATCACGATCAAATACCGTGATGAGTTTGACTTATCAAGGTTTTTCACGATGACAAGTTGGCAGTTTTGGTGTAGTGGGGAATTGGCTACATCACTTGGAGCTGAGCAAATAATGGCTCAAAGTGACTCATAGTTAGTGGTAAACCAGGTGTTGGGAGAGTATAAAGCAAGAGAAAGAACATGCTAAAGTATCTTGAAAGGGTAAAATTATTACTTTCAAATGATCAAAATCCCCAGAATTAAAAATACCAGAGCAGACGCTTTAGCTCATCTCGCATAAACCACCAGGGACGATCTGAGGAGAACTGTGCCTATAGAGATACTGTTGTAAAGGAGCATTGATGTAGAAAAAGTTAATTTCTAAAGTTGACCATGGGCCTATCCTAGATGGACCCAATTATTAGATACTTGGAAGAAGATTCTTCCAGCCGATCAGAAGGAGGGGAGAAAGGTTCGTTATAAAGCGATCAAGTTTTTCATGGGTGAGGGATTACTATACAAAAGAGGTTTTATAGTCTAAATAATCAGATATATTCATCCCGTGGAAGCGCTGAACCTAGTCAAAGAAATACATGAAGGACTATGTGGTGACCACGCAACAAGTCGGATACTGGTAAAGAGAATAAACATCCAAGGTTATTATTGGCTAGTAATGAAGAAAGACTGTGAAGAATACACGCAGAAGTACGATAAATGCTAGGGATTAATAGTGATATACAAGAGACTTAGATCTGAGCTGGTTCCGATGACATCGCCTTGGCTTTTTTCATTTGGGGTATGAATCTAGTCAGCCCACTATCAAAGACCAAAGGAAGATTAAGTATCTTATGGTAACAGTGGATTATTTTACAAAATGGGTGGAGGCTGAACCACTCATAGAGATGACTTAAGCAAAAGTCGTTCATTTCGTATGGAAAAATATGATATGTAGATATGGTATCCACCACGCCTTCAATACTGACCACAACACCCAGTTTGATAATAATAATAATAATGAGTTCTAAAACTTTTATAATAAGGCTAAGATCAGAAATCGTCATTCATCATCGGCTTATCCACATTGCAATGGGAAGACATTGGTTACAAATTGAACATTATTGAAAGGAATGAAGAAAATATTGGATTCAGTAAAAGGGAATTGGATAAATGAAGTGCAAAGCGTGTTGTGGGCCTACTAGATAATGTCGCAAAGGAAAACAGGAGAAACACCTTATATATTGGCCTTTGGCAGTGAATCCATGGTCCCAGTAGAGGTTGGACTCCCAAGACACAAGGTCCTCAATTTCAATTCTCTTAAGAGTGATTTTGTGAGAATGTTATATTTAGACCTGATGGATGAGGTCAGGGACGCAGCAGCACTCGGGGTAGCAACCTATTCGCAATGGACTACAAAATTTTATAACAAAAAAGCCAATTCAAGTAACCTCAAGGAAGGTGATTATGTTCTGAAAAGTTCACACTGAAATTTAATAAGTTAAAGGAAAATTGGCATGGTCCTTACCGCATGGCTAAAATCATACAACATGGTACTTTTTGGATTGAAACTCTAGAAGGAGATACAATTAAGAACCCTTGGAATTCTGAGCACCTCAGGAGATATTATCATTAATGAATTTGTTTCATTGATAGGAAAGATGAATGTAATAATCAATCAAATGGCTTGTACAAATAAAAATCATTAATGAGAATGCATGTTAACACAAATTCAATGCATGGTTATCAATTAAAGGCATCTTATAAACTCAGTATAATTTCTTTAAAAATATTTTTAAGGTCAGGTCGGCTAAAGAAAACCCAATTGACCAAATGAACGTCTTTGGCTGCACAAAAAACCTAGGTCAGGTCGGCTAAGACAACCCCAATTGACCAAAATCACGTCCTTGACTGCTCAAAAATCTTGGGTTAGGTCATCTAAAGCCGGCCCAATTGACAAAAAGCACATCCATGATTGCTCAGAGGTGATAGATCAAGTCGGATAAAGCCAACCCAATTTATCAATGCATGTCTTTGACTGCACAAAATGTTTGAAAGAGTATATGACAAAAAGATCCGACCACATACCCTTCCTAAGTGGACAACTAAAATAGTTCGTCCTTATGGAACTAGTAAGTCTAACCAATGATGACAGGATCCGATAAGACAGTCAAAAAGGCTAAGAAATACTAGCAAAACCTAAACAAAACTTGGATTAAACTATAAAATTAACTAGATCCAATCATGAAAATCCACAAACAAAAATAATTGAAAAATAAAATATTGAAAGTACTTGATATTTGAGATAAACTGCTTTCATTTATACTAAATAATTAATTTCATACAAGAATAATGTTTGCAAAAGAACTATAAAAAATAAAAAGCGAGTTAAGAAATAACATCTTTAGGCGCCAACTCTGAGTTCCCAATAGCAAGAAATGTCTCCTCAATAACTTGTTCATCCTCAATGACCTAGAGATCGTCTTCAAATAATGACCTGCTTCAACTCTTCAGGCAGACTTCATGCAAGGCTTTGGCTTCATAATCATCCCCCTCTTAAGATATGACAAATTCAGCAATATCATGTTAGTGTTTAGCTACCCTCTTTTTTAGTTCTTCATAGCCCTTGAGGAAGGCCATGGTTGTGTCGATAATGTATTCTTAAGAGCTATTAAAGGCCTTTACAACCATTTATTTAGCTATAGCAACCAAATCCTTAGACAGTTGAACTTTTAAAACATCAAGTTGGTCTTTAACAACTTTAAGATCGTGTTGTAGGAATCTAATCTCTTCCTCAACCTTACTGAGCTCTTCCACTTTAGTCACCATTTGTTCATCGGGTTCTTGAAGATTTGTATGAGACTTAGACATGTCGACCGCAAGAGTTTTAATTTTCACTTCAATATCCTCTTTTGCTCTCCTTAGTTCATCACAAGAATTTAAGGCAAATTGAGCTTTCTCCCTCAAAATTATAGTGGCCTTGTTACCCTGCGTAAGAAGAAATGGAACAAATTAGTTAAAGGGAAAAAATTGGCGTAAAACATAATCGTGGAAGATAACAACATTACAATCACTACAAATGCCTTATGAAAAATCAAAGTTCCAAAGGTTATCAATATTCAGAGTCTTCGTGAACTGAAAATCAGGGGTATATCCCACATAGACCAAAACTTCAGGGGTGTTAATAGCATTCAGAAGGATGTACTTTTTATAAGTAGTTTCTCCCTGGTCATCAGAGGATCAAGCTCGTAAGGCTCAACATGACCATATGGAGATAAATAGTTCCCCTGAAAAGCCTCTGAGAAGGTCGACCATTAATGGATATCCTCTATTTGGCATTATGTTTAGGCAGTTTGGGATCCTTGATAGACATATCATCCTAGGGTCTTGTATTATTGCTCTACTTCTCCTCAGATACCTTACTCTTGCCTTTATCATCAACCTTTTTCTTCTTAGCCTATTTATCAACCAATTTTGCTGCTTCATCATTTGAAAGTCTAGATTTGTCATCATTTCTTTGTTTGGTACGAGCCTCTAGCTCAGATTTCCTTCACTTTGTCCCTAAAAGCATTTCCCGGAGCCATGACAAAACAGTTGGAATTTGGAGTCAAATTTATACAAAAATATGGATAGACTCAGTTAATAATCAGCTTAATAGGAAGTATATAAGCAAGTAAAAAAGAAGTAGGACCTAAGACTTGTAAAAAATTCTCACCTTGTTCAACCTTTTGATTGGTCTCTTTATAATTACCTTCAATTTGGCTGACCTCCACCTCATTTTCCTCCTCATCCTTAGAATTCTCATCATCACTAACTGGCCTTGGTGGCTCGTAATTGTCAAGAGATATGGCACTGATGCTCAGATAGTTCGTTATGGACCCAAACTTCTTTAGGGAGTATAGATCCTCAAAATACTTAGGGTCCAAAGTAAAAACTCACTTAATCAGCTTCATCGACATCTTATCCACTGAGGGGTCCTTCTTGGCAATCAAATCATAGGATAAAAGATCTCTGGAATTTTGATCCCTCTTTCTGGGCATTGGGAAAGGACTCCCATGAACTAGAGATATAAAAAAACCTGGTTTTCCAATTATGATTACTACTTTGGGTGACTTGAACTATTTTGGTATTGTACTTTCGATGAGAAAAGTGGTAATATCTAGGTTTTTTTGGTTATCTTTTAAACCATATAAAAACATAAGTATGTCTCCGTCGATCCCTATATTTCTTTCAATTGATCATGGATCCTACTATAGACCTATAGTCATTTGGATTAAGTTGGGTAAGGTCCACTCCATACCCCTTTTAACATAGATCTTATTGATGAATGGATGGGAATATAAACTCCCACATGGAGTGACCAAAGAAGAAAGCAAACCTCATTAGCATCTCTCTTATAATAAGATCTCTCCTCTTGGTCGGGAATTCTAATGGTCACATCATATGGTATGGAGTGTAAAATTCTTAGGTCAGCCAGATCCTCAACTCGTACATCACTCCTGTATATTCTGGAATCAGAGGTTAGATCATAAGAGTTGGTGGGAACCTCTCCTAATTCCACCTCTTCATCTTTTAAGGTAACCTCAACTAGATTGGTGGAAGGAGAATGGTTAGACATCAAATCCCTCTCCTCGGATTTCATATGATCAGACGAAGTTGTATTACTAGTGTCAGCGTAATTTCTTCACGCAATCCTATTGCTTACGCTATCAAAACTCTTCGAAGTATGAAAGTCTGGCGTACTATACTCAACACTTGGGGGCTTGGGGATGATGCATTAGAAGAAGCAAGTTTGGGATGAAATTAATATTCGATGGATAGTCTTCATGTTTAAGGACCTGGAGTGGGGTAGGAAACCTCTCAATAAAAGAACCCACGATAATTTTATTCAAATCGGTAATATGCTTCTAAATTCTAAAAGATTCACTCATGCAGGGCACACTTACACCAAAAACAGCACTCAATAAACCTTAGAAATTAAATAACCCTAATGGAAAATCCCTTAACTAAACACAAAACCCAAGATGAAATAACAGTAAAAGACTAGAGAAAAAAGTTCAAGGAATACCTGAGGATAAATATGAAAGAAAAGATGAATTGGATAGCTTCAAAGAAAACTTGGCAGTAGAAGGCTAAAGATTATTTCTCTCATTAAAAAGTCTAGATATAAAGAGTTGGAATGTGTTTAAAATATTTTGCCTCTCTTTTATAAGGGCAAAAAATGTGTGTATCAAATGCGCTTTAATGAAGACCCATTGGATTGCCACATGTAGCAAACTTATGTCAACTGGAAATTTCATAAAGAAAACTTACAAGTCAATATACTTTGTTAGCCGAGCATAATAACTATACACCTCTGAACTAAGAGATGCCCATCCAGGATCATTTGTAGAAAAAACTTTACCCGCTTCTTTGTTGTCATGAGAAAAGTTTTGGGGAATTTTATTATACCCTATCTCTAGAGCATCTTATGACCCGAAGTAAAAGAACTCGATACTGTCCAAACTGGTATCAAAGGATGACCTCAACTAGGCAATGAGGTATCCCCCTTTCCCTTTGGGCAGACTAAGTCAATACCACCAAGGCTTATTGGAGAACTGTAACTTTAGCAACGTTGTTAAAGGTTGGGCCATATCATGTGTGTGGCACCAATCGGCAACCTATATGTGCAGGGATATTCCTTACTTAGTAAAATATTATACTATTATCTTATCTTGGTTGTTCTCCATTTAGAATACGTTTCCACTCAATCCATACTAGGACAGATAGACATTCGATCATATTCATTTACAATAAAAGCATATATCCCCCTTTGGGATAAGGGTAACTGACTGACAGGTAAAGAGACTCTTACATTCTAACTATCTAAACAAAGATATTGAGTGATTTGTATTATTCTGAGACCTCTAATCAATCAAAACATAGCACTAAAAGCCACCTTGTGTATATAGGCTCATTCTTAAGAGTTGGACCATATATTTCTTGATGTCAATCTTCTTATTCTCACCTATATCTTTACTCATCTTCATTTACTAGTTATTTATTATTTGTTATCTCGAATTGTATTTCAATTAGCTAAGACAAGATCTTAAAAACAATTTTAGAAGATAACAAGCAGTGCATTCAGGCTTCAGTCATAGGACTCGGCAAGTCAAGTTCCAGTAGTATGGATGATCTATATTGATACTTATTTTATTTATTACCATATTTTGATCTTATGTACTTTTGATTTGTGATTCATTTTAAGTTACGAAAAATATCTAATTCATTCAATTTTAAAAGATATGTTAGGTATGCGTAGAGCCATTTCTATATGTTAACCATTATGTATATGGGTGCTGATATTACCACCACGAAATATTCTCCAAAATACTGCTCACTTCAAAACACCATAAAAACCCATTTCATATATCCTTAACACCACAAAAACCCAACACCACATTTTCAAATCCCATTATATAAACCAAAATAAAAGAACACTTAATTTTTTCCCTCCTCTCTCTCTATCTCCACTATTTGCTATCAAAAACCATCTGTAACACCCCGTATTTTTTAGGATAAATAATTTGTTTAGTTTGGAGAATTATAATTTAAACTAAATTGATTATTTGGAGAAACTATTTAATTTCAAGAATTTATTTAAATTGGAAGATTCAATTTATTTGTAGAATTCAGATTTAAATTAATTCGGGTTATTTCTTTTAGGAATACATGTGTCACAATCTGAGGTTGAAACTTGAGATTTTAGTTAAGTAACTCGGATGATGATTATGAGTATACAATTGAGTCCGGAATGGTCGAGATAGTCAAAATACAGTACCTGGGGATAGTAATTGGGTCTCGGGGTATTTTTAGACATAATCGGGCCCACACGGGAGTGTTTGGGCCATTTTAATAAATCCCAAAAGCCTAAAAAAGGGATTGGTATAATAAAATAAAAATGTGAGAGGGTATGGAAACCATATTTCATTTTAGAAAAACCCTAGTTATAGAGGAGAAAAGAGGGATGAGGTGGGAGAGTTTTTGAGAGTCAAGCCAAGAGGAGTTTGATGTGCTCTTCGTCAAAATCTCCATTTACATCAAAGGATCAGACTCTACGAAATTTCCAGGCAAGTAGTTAAACTTGCTTTCATTTAAATTGTAGTATTGCGATTCATATCATGGTGGGTGTAAACCATATTCATTTTGGGATGAGTTATTATAGAAAAATTCATTTTTGGAGGGTATCACATGTTAAATTTGGGTTTGGGGGATTTAAGCATTAAAGGTGAAATTGATGTTTAATTTATGTGAGAATAATATCATATGAGGCTAGAATATGATTTAGAATCGAAGACCTGTAGAAATTGTTGTTGAATTCGGATTATTGAATCGAATTGAGAATTGTTATTTAAGGGGTATTAAGAAAACCCAATTTATGTACCCTAGAATTTTAATGAAAATCACTGAGGATTAATGTCATATATTAGATTTTGAATATGTTTATAGATGAAACAAATATGGGAGATATAGTAATCGAGGTCTGGATTGAACTTGGAAAGCTTCGGAGTTTAAAAATGGTGGAAAAAGCACTCGGGGAAGATGACTGATATCTGGTCGATCGATCGATCGACCCAATTCATCGATCGATCGACCCCTTCAGTTAATGTAAAACATGAGATTATAGATCTTTTCTCATGGTCGCGTGGGCACCGACCTTGTATTTTTCTGATTTTTTTATTTGATATGATTTTTCTACGATAGGGTGCGCGAGACCGAAATCTTTAGGAAGAAATAAATTCGGGTTATTTGGAGATGTCCGTAGATGAGTGAAGGACTTTGGAAAAATATAAAGGAACATTATTTTATCCTTGTATTAGATAGGGATGAATTCGGGGTATGGATTTAGGAGTATTTATAATGAACGACACTCGTTAATATATGTAAAAAATCTACGAACGTATTTAAATGAGAATTTTGGATGAATTTAGCATACGAGTTGGCATCTTAAGGTGGAATTTAATTGATAGAAATTAAATGGAACCTAATACTTAGAGTCTTATGGGATGAGTATTAAGGACTATTAAATTTAATAAGGGTATTAAACTTATTAACTGAATTTGGTGACATGAATTCTAAAAGGTTAAAATATGGACTAATAAAGGGAGTCCGGGAATTTCGGTTGAGTGATACCACTTGGATAAAAAAAATTAACTGAGGTGATAGTAATTAAATTAAAGGTCGGGATTTTGACTCTGATAGTTCGCAGGCTAGTGCTACGGGAGTTAGGCACAGATTAGCCGGTTTAATTTATTATAGAGACATATAATAAATTGTCAAATAGTGAATTTAATGAGAGGTGTTAACCTTAATAGTAGATTTTTGTTTAACAATTTCTGAAGGGTGAAGATACGGACCATATGAGTTAGTCGGAGTATTGTAGTTGGGTGACACTACTTTAATAAATTAATGTGAAATTGATTAAATTAATCAGTGTAATTTGAAATGTAATGGATTCGGGGGATGATCGATTTTATGACTTAGATCAGTAGGATATGAGTGAATTACCTACTGAAATATTTTAAAGGATAATTGGCACACTTCGAGTAGTGAGGGATACTCGGGAATAAACGATAATAAGTGTAATTGGAATTAAATAATACTTAGGATATTCGGGAGATATATATGTTATGTATGGGATATATGATATAGGTTGTGTGTATACCTATACTGATTTGTATGATTTATTATATTTATGACATACCTACGCTACTTGCTATCACGGGAGGTTTCCACATCGGGATAGTCATATCCCGATGAGCCTTTGGGGGGATTTTTGACTTGTACCTCAGAATATAGAACCTAGGTACGGGCTATCTGTGATAATGATAGTGATGACGGTCATATCGGTGCGTAGGTATGTGAGTAGCCCATAGGATTGGAACTATATTCACCTCCGATGTGTGCGATTTGTGATGATGGATCGAGTGAGATACTGAACCAATGGTGCTTTATACAGTGCATGATGTACCGGGACTTGATAGCAGAGTATGCATGCACTGCAGGTCCCAGCCTATGGATGTTGTATTGAATATATATAATTAGTGATATAAATATATATACTTGTGATTTATTCTACTACGTGTGTTTGGTAGATGATGTACCAACACATTATAGCATAGTATACTCACACCGCAGCTCAGCTTAGGGGTGCAATGTTAGTATATATATAACAAAGTGATATATGTATGCGTGTGATTTTATTCTACTGTGTGGGTTTTGTAGAAGAGAAAGATAGTGACATTAAAAATAACTATATTATGGGGAGAAATAAACATATACTGGGAAATTTATAATGGGATAAAAGACATGGAAATTCGGTAACATATTGTATGGGTAATACGGGTGGGTACAATGAGTTAGTATATAGAAGGAGACTTGTTATGGCTAGTTAGGTGGGGTAGCTTAACTAGAAAAGGTAGAAGGCAAGCATTAAGTGTGCACATTAGATGAGGGATGATCTATGCCTTAAGAGAGTGCGATACTAGCTTAAATATGAAAAGTTTGCATGAATATTTAATTATTGCAATGTAACTACTTGCTAAATATTTTCAAAATGTTTTACTTGGGCTCTGACCCGTGTCAAAATCTTTTCCAAAATATTTTAGGTGTCCAGCCACAGGGACGCCCATTTTGAGGATTCTATCCAAAGATGCGTAGCTGTAGATCATGTGGAAGTTGTAGGACTTTGCTATAGACGTTTCTCTCATTTATTCCTAGTGTAAGAACTTTTTAGTACTCATTTGGGCATGTTGCCCTCAGATTTTATATTTAGTTTACTTATCGGACTTTGTGTATCCAGGTTATTATTTCAGTTACTGTTGTATTTTGCTATTGAATCGTTAGTTGATTTGGTTATCTTGATTTATGTTATTCATCAGTGTGGGATTCAGTTATTAGTTGTGTCGATGGTTTTATTATTATTTATTTTCCCCTTGCTGTTAATTAATAAAAGATAAAATTTGGCACCAGTCTAATTAAATTACTAAGTGGTTAGTAACTTTAAAAAGTTTTCGACAATGATGCTAAAAATTAGCCATATGAGACCAATTTTTTATTTTGATCACGGGCTGGCCACCCGGTATTTTAGTAAGCGGGGTGTCACACCATCGTAGACAAAACCATTATTAAAATCTCATTGAAAATATCAATATTAACCCCGTATGCATTCAAGTCATCATATTCAACTTCTCCTTGTGCTTTTACGTTCATTAGCCATGCATATGCATAAATATGAAAACCCTAAACCCCAATCTCCATTAAACCCATTTGAACCAAAAGCTTTCTTATCTAGATAATAGCCCATTATTAACTATGTAATGTGCATTATTAAATACCATGTAATTTACATAATTTTTGTTGAATCTGAGCCCTAAAAGTAAAAAAAACTTGCGATGTCTACAACAGTCTCGCATAATCAGAGGAGGTGGGTTTTCACTGCCATCCCTAATCATGGAACTCATACTCATGGCTAGAGCAGATCATGGAATGTGTAATCATCATACCGAAGGTAAACCATGGAGTTGTGAGTATGGGTTCCACGATTGGGGTTGGCCATGGTTACATATCTCTATCCATTTTAATTTGATGGGCCCCTATGTGACGTTCTTTGTTCATTTTAAATACGTGTTCCCATATTTGTTCATTTATAACCAATTTTCTCATTTTGTTGCAGATCATAAATGGGGGGGGGGAGTATAAACTAACTATGACTGGATTGAACTAAAATGAATGAAGAAAAAAGTTAAAAGTAAAGATATAGAGGATAATGTATTACGTGAGGTGGTAGGTAATGAGATGGTCGGTGATGAGGTGGTTGGTGATGAGGATACGGTTGGTGATGAGGTGGTAGTTACTGAGGATGAAGTTCCTGATGAGGAAGTGGTTGGTAAGGAGTGGCTGGTTATGTTGGGAGGATAGAGTCAAGTGGTAGAGGGCAGACTATGGGTGAAGTTGGGACGAGCGATGGTGGTAAGATGGATGATAGGGTGGATGAACGAGTTAGTGAGGATATTGGTTCTTGCAAATCATGTAATGTATCTAGATCATCATCCACCACTTGACTCTATCCTCCTAACATTTTGGAGATTAATCAATTAAGAAGTTTGCTAAGTCGATTGGGTCTTCGATCAAAGATGTTGAGGTGGATTGAAAATCTTTGCACACAGTTAGCTTTCAGTGGTTGATGAAATTATAGAAGGGTATGGTTAAGGCATTGAGTGAGTATGCATAGGATAAACATATCGATAGATGTGCCTATACCTATCTTCTACTCATGATTGGATGCCTTCTTTTCATGGATAAGTCGGGAGTGCGAGTCCCAATATATTACATGTAACCATTGAAGAACTTGAGAGAAGTGAAGGATAAGAACTGGGGAGGTGCCCTTTTATCCCACCTATACCACCAATTGGGGATCACATTTAGGGATGATGTACGCTAAGTTACCAAATATCTCCCTCTTTTAGTGGTAATGTGTATATATATTCTATATGATTATATTTTGAATGATAATATTCGTGCTATAATGTTTTGTTTATATGCAACATGAATACACAATCACTTCGATTTGAAGCGAAGTACT
Organism: Sambucus nigra; assembly: GCA_949130495.1. NCBI lineage: Eukaryota > Viridiplantae > Streptophyta > Magnoliopsida > Dipsacales > Adoxaceae > Sambucus > Sambucus nigra. Next base: position 303,768,522 of record OX422208.1, read on the forward strand.
CATAAATTCGATTATACGAGTGTTGCGAACCAAATTTGTCTGTAAAAGGTTGAAATGGTATCGGGTGATCTGAAAGAGCATTTTCTTGCTTTGAGGGAGACCCTGGATGACTTAAAAGTCCATTATGTGAGTATCACTATCATTTTATACTTATACAATATGTTCTAGTTAATTAATTTTACGGTTTTAAATCATGTGATATTTTATAATGTAGGTTGTATGGGATCCATACAAAGAAAATGTTGAGGTGTATCCTTTCCAAGAGATATCATGGTACGACTGCCGAGCCATACTATACAAAGAGTGTGCTTCGTTAAGGAGGACGGATCCGAACGATTCCATGACTTCCCATGCACCTGATAAAAGAGGAGAGGGGTAGTACAAAATATAGGTATAAGGTAGATTTATGAAAATGAGAAATAGTACCGGGAGAATTGGATTGACCATGTCCTAAATACTACTAGAAGATATACTCCTATATGCAATTACCTATGGAAATGTGTTGAAAAGTACACAACGTGGTATGCCGAGAGCTCATATCCCTTACTTTGCAATCTTCTTCATAGAATGGGAAAACCAAAAATAGATGCGACTAGAAAACTCATATGATAGCTTAATCCGATTTCAATTAAACATTTATGGTTTTTTGTATTAATTTCATTCGTTATTAAAATATTAACATGTGGCAGGTGTTGATGTAGCAGTTGAAATCTTAGAAGAATCCCTAAAAGATACATCTGATGATCCCTTTCCAGAAGATTACCAAGCACTATATGATGCTACTCAGGTGGCATGTGATGCATTCTTAGAGGCTAAAGGCAATCATGATATAAAATAAAAGCGAAATCAGAGGGATTAAATGGACCCGAATTAATGAACAAAACATCGCTTTGACCCTAACAAGAAAGGTGGCCCTATTGCTTCCAAAAAAGGGGCCTTAACAGCTACAAAAAAAATCCCAACTTAAAAATGACAAGAAAGGAAGAAGTAGAAAAGTTTAAAAGTTGAAACAATACTATATTGGTTTGTTGCTTAGTTAAACATGAAGTATTTTGGATAGTTGGTTTGTATGTTTTATTGATAAACATTATGGTTGTTTGTAGGTTTGTTTTAATGTTTAGTTTGTATGTATGTAGGTTTGTTAAAGTGTATGTAGGTTTTTTTTATTAAACATATGTACGTTAGTTTGTTAAACTTTATAAAGATAACCTCAACAGAGGCAACGACGACCTAGGCCCAAAAAAATATAATCAACAGCAACGTAAATCGCAAGTCTATAAAGAAGAATTAATCGAATTTAGGATACCATAATTAAAATTATATGTAGGTTTGTTAAACTATATTAAACATAATTAGAATTCCAAAATATCTATACTAGATTACCCATTACGAGTAAAATATCAAGTAGGGATAATATTTGGTAAAAAAAATAAAGGTTTTACCTCATTATATGACTAACTTCAACTGTGTAAATGACTACCGTGGATTGCTTTGGTCATGGGAATAACCTTTGGTAAAAAAATCCAAAGGTTCTGCCTTATTTCTACGGATACCTCAATCGTAGGAATGAAGACCATGGCTATCTTTGGCTGTAGAAATTATGACCACATTCATCCTAAATCGTGAATATCCTTTTGTAAAAAATGAAAGGTTTTGTTACATTTATTCGGATAACCTCAATCATGGGAATGAATACCACGGCTTGCTTTGGTCATGGGAATCATCATCACGATCATCTTGAACTATGAATAACCTTTTGTACAAACCAAAGGTTATGCCATATTTATATGGCTAACCTTAACCGTGGGAATGATTACCACTGCTTTCTTTGGCCGTAGGAATTATTACCACTGGGAACAACCTTTGGTAATCATAACTATTAGAATAGTTATATCTAACATTCATATAACTTTTCATAACCATTCATATCCAACACTCATATAACCTTTCCACATTCATATCCAACATGATTATAACTATTAAAATAGTTATATTCAACATTCATATAACTTTTCATAATCATTCATATCCAACATTTATAGCCAACATTCATATAACAACATTCATATCCAACATTCATACAACTTTTCATAATCATTTACAAAAAATACAATTGCCAATCTACCAATTATTTTACATATTTTGTTACAAAAAATACTCCACAAAAATTACAAGTTCCCACCCATTAGTCACGATTAAGTCAAATCCACTTCGTCATTTGATTCAATCAACACCAGTACATCCATTATGGATATATCTTTGGGATAAATTTCCTTGAATATAATTAGACGTTGTTTGAACATATTTGTCCACTCTAGTGCATTGATCGATTCCATTGACTTCCAATTAGATGAAATTGTGGTATGGAACAAATCGAGTGTACTTCTTTGTCACCCAATAACAATTAGATATGTTCAATAAGTAAACTATTTTGTTCTCCTCCTGAATCAGTTTGAGATCCTCATCGAATGGCATAAAATTTAGGTATTAGAGCTTTGATATTAACACTACCTTTACTTTGAGGGCATTCGTCGCTAGATATCCAAACTCAAGCATTATAAACCAATGTTCACTCGTGACCGAATGCTTGAACTTGTTGAATCTATTTTCATACTCATCAATGGTATATGATGTCGTAATTGAATCATATCATGAGAGTGCCTAAGTGAATCTCTAATACCTTCCCCTTGCTCCATGGCGATGAAGCCATAATTTCCATTTGATCTGAATTCATATATGGCCTCCACAATTTATTGGAAGAAATTTGGTATGTGCTTCATAAATAGCTTCTTATAATTAGACCATATGTCCGATTTTTTAGTTGCATAAGGTGCCCTCGCCTCTAACTTTTTGCCACGAAGCTCACTTATATTGGGAGCAACCTTTTCCCATGCACATGGGGTTCTCTTGATGGATGTATCTACATTTTTTTCTACTTTGGTCTCCCCTTTTCCTTAACCACGATGGGATCCATCAACTGTGTGCAAGATGGTTGAGCAATCACCATTAATTTAGCTTGCATCATTTTTCATTCGGCCTCCCTCATATCATTCCATCTCTCCTTGAGTAAATCATCTCCGGTGTATAATCAAGATCTCAGTACTTTTGGATGTTGGGGAATATAGCAAGCTTCTTCCAATGATCGTCTAATGCCCATGTTAGAATTGCGACACCAACCTTCTCCCATTTGACTAACTCACAAGTACACGAAAGACCATTGATTGTACGAATTTTTTCTCCGCATGCAAGATCCGTTAATTGAGTGTTAGCCACAAATTAAGATAAAACATCCCCATACAATATATCTCCTCTAATATCAAATCTAAAGCAAGGTGGGACCCTTGTCTCATAGCCACAGTTTGTTGTGAGTGTGGTTTATTGATTGTAAAGACTTTCCAAATTCCAATATAATATGAGTCTCCTGAAATTCAAGGAGTGCATTCATCCCTTTTCAAACCATGGCAAAAGTCCCCTTAGCGTTAAGTAAATACTTTTTCAATTGTGCATGGGCTCCCTCGACCATATTAGTGGTATGGTTCCCATGGTGTTGAATATTATTCCTCCACGGAGGGGCATACATCAAATTGTACGATAACTAACTCTTGACAAGGTATGAAATCATACGAGGGCATTGTAGCTTTCAAGTTGAAAAAAGAATAACCATGATCTGTCATACTCCGCATGTGGGAGCGAAATCAAAGCTTTGATCATCCTTTGTGTCTTTGAATATTTAATCATCCATGGTCATTCTTGTTGGTCTTATGCTATAAAAAATGCAAAAAACAACCCAACAACCTTTGCCAAACACAATGTGTAGTATAGAAACAAAGTTGGATTGAAAAATAAAAGTTTGGTTTTTGAGGGTTTGAGCTATAGTAGGGTGTTTCATGGTTGGGAGATGGAGGGTTTTGTTTTGGGTTTTGAAATTTTGGGTATTGGAATAGTTTAAGATTTAATTTTGTCAATATGTGAAAGGGAATTATAGACTTTTAACTAAAAAGTGGGTGAAATTTATGTTTTTTTATGGTAGAAAAAGTAATTTTTCTATATTGTTTTGAAGAACATTTTGGGATGGGAATACCAACACCCCATTTATATATATATATATATATATAAACACACAAACACTCATAAATACTAAATGAATGTATTATTTTAGTAACGTAACGTGAATGAATGTATCATTGTAGACATGGAAATGAGTTGTTTTGTCAAAACGAGATTGAGTACTTATGAATTGAAAAGACATTTTGACCCCCTGGGAATGTAGTATAGGCTGATCATATGTGGGAAGTCATCAAGGTGATCTATTCAATTTCTCTAGATCATTTATTTTATCAATCTTTCCACTCGTCTAAACACACAGCCACAAATAATAATAAAAAAGTTATTGAATCCTTGCATCTTTATAGTCTTATGTATTAGATATGTAGTTAATTTTTTATTTATAATTTTCTTTTTGCAAAGAAAATCAGTTGTTATGAAAAGTTGGGGAAACAAGTGTAAAAATGAAAGAATCATTTTGTGCAAATATATACAAGTGGTTTGGTTAGCCTTTGTAGATCTCTGTTAGTGGAACCATCACTTATTTATCATATGGCAGTGTAAAAATAAAAATATATGGCTATGTGTGTTCTTTTGCTTTCCTTAGGTGGCGTATTATATAATTTGTGGTTACAAATACTTTTAACAGGTGGAACATGATCGTTACTAATGAGAATTAAGTTTTTGTTATTTTTCTTAATTATATTATTTAAATGATTGTTTAAAACATTAATAATATTTAAAATAAAATAATGTTTCTAGATATTTATTAATATCAAAGGACCAAATTGTTAAAAAATAGCAAGAGATATCCAAATTTTTGTTAATTTTGCCAGGGTGTTGGTTGCGTAGTCCCAATGGATCATTATTAAGAGATATTTGGGGTTTAACCCACATAATATCCACAATTTTATTTTTATACCTTTCGTAATGAGTATTTTAAAAAGTTTCATAAATAACTAATCGTCACATTTTGGGTTCAATTTAGCATGATCGAAATTGGTAGGGGACCAGGTCATTTATGTATAAATGTCCATGGCAAACCCAAATAATCCCTAACTTGCACAATACACACATACACACACGCAAATATATATATATATATAAGGAGTAGAATGTTTGATACTATTCAATAAGTTGACAAGCTAAGTAGAGGTGAGGATGAAGCCACCTAGGCAACAAATGGAGGGTTGAGATTATTTTATTTTATTTTCCTTTTTTGTCCCTTTATTTTTTTGGTTTCCCCCTCTTTTACCTCACCATTAATTGGTTTCTCTCTCTTACTTTAATTCAAAATAAGGGCTAAATTTGGAAGTGTACCAACACATTTTATCTCATCTTTGGTTCCCCCTTTTTGGTTGACCCTTTCTCTCCCTCTCCTCCGGGATCGAAAAAACGAGGTATTTTCATCTTTCCTGTCCAATCATCTAGGTACGATTTTCATTTAAATCGCTAGGTTATTCATCTCCATCTTCCCATTTCATTTTAGGTAAGCTCTTCATATTCATCTCAGTCATTGAGTTTCATTTTAGACCTAGATTTTTTTTTCATTTAGCTTTGTTCATTTTGTGTTGTTTCATTTCATGTTGAATCGTTGGGTTTCGTGGATTTGGATGTGATTCAACTTTTAGGGTTCTGTGGATTTGGATTTTTGGTACAAATTAGATTTATTGCTTTTATGGTTGTATTTGTGTTTCTTACTCTGATATTCATTTTGGTTTTGTAGGTACCGATTTGGCTATACTATGTGTTTATTTGGATCTGTTGAATCAGGTATTCCTCCTCCACCTCTCTGGATATATATATATATATATATATATATATATATATATATATATATATATATATATTACATATTTATAGGTATCTATATTTTTTTAGGTTTAAATCATTTTATTAATTGGAGTACACTCTATTAATTTGTGCATATTATTTTTAGTTTAAATTTACTAATTCTTAGAGATCATATCCTCTAAATGATAAAAGTGATTTTTAGGGTTCCATTATATCCCTAAATGTCAAAGCTTATATAGCACAAGCTTTTTCCATTTTATCTAATTTTTCTTCCATTTTACTAATCATATAATGCAGTGATGTTTGATTGTTATATCGGATGGTTGAATTGGGTAGGTCTGGATCGAGAGGCGAATTTTAGTAGATTATAGTAATGTTTTCGTATGTTATTAGTTTTTTATAGTCATGAATTCGGGTAATCTTATGTTTGTACATTGAACATTTTGATGGATATATTTTGTATATTACTGTAATCAATTGTTTTTCAGTTACTAATTTGATGTGTTATAAATTGTATTCATTTTTATGTTCAATTTACTAATTTGATATTTTTTTGTTTTTCAGGTTCAAGATCCTTAAGGCATATTTTTGTGTTTTGGGATGCATTAACATCTGGTAGTTGTTCAAGATCCCTGAGGCATATTGTTGATGTAAATAATTAGATTTGACCTAATTATTTTAATCACAGATAAAAATGAGTAAAGAAATAAGACAATAGACTTTTAAAGTGGTTCAGCCTTAAGAGAATGGCATACATCCACTGTTTTTGTATTACTGATTGTTTTGCCTAGAATTCTCGATAAACGATTTTACTAAGAGATTCAGCGTATCCCTCTAATGGGGAGATTACAATGTATTTATAGCCATGAGGATGTACATGTGAATGAATAATGCATAGCTGTCCAGTAGGCGTATGATAATAATTGTACATTTAATGCGCAGTTATCCTTGATGCGTTCACCACAAGTATTTGAGTTGCTCGTACCGACTTAGTAGCTCAGACCGCCTAAGTAGCTCGACACTCTTGAGCTGCTCGGGGCCCCTGGGCTCCTCGTGGCTTTTTAGTTACTCGATGATCTTGAGTTATTAGGAGTATAGTAGTTCCTCGGAGGGTTAAGTAGCTCACTGTTGAACATTTACAGTTGCCACCTAGGATGACACGCGTCTTCAAATAATAGGTCTATATCAGCAGAATAAATTTGGTATCAATAGAAGCCCCCAATGTTTCACAGTTCGAGGTTGAGGAGGAGTGTGGAACATTCTTCTCGAAATATGGCGGGATTAAATAGTCATCCTGAATTTTGGGAGTGTTTTCCTTGTATTTATTTCTTCTTTGAATTCATAGAATCAGACTTCACGAATATTTTGAATTTTTCTAACTGCTTCGGTTTTTGTGCCCTTTTTCTCCTTTTAGGTGTCGGTAACGCAAACATCTTTCTTTGTAATCATTATTTTTACCCGTTCCCAAAATAAGGTATTTAAGCGCTGCAGAAAATCCTATTGTCTTTTACTTTTTCAAATCTGTATCTTTGGACTATTCATTTCTTCTCTATCTTGTGCGTTCGTTTTCTTCCATCGTTCGTTGTCAACCGATTCACACCTTTCCTGTAAGATTTTTTCCTTTTCCTTTATTTACTTTGTTCATCATGGTTTACCTTGTTGAATCTCTTAACAAATTTCGCTGTGAATTTTCAATCCCTTCATGGGTCATTTTGGAGGAACTTTCTGAACCTTCTGACTATTTCTCTTTGGCTGAGGGACACTGGTTCCCAAGTCTCTTTGTGGCCGAATGCGGCTTTTCTTTTCCTCCAAATCCTTTATGTTTGGAGTTCTGTCAATATTTTGACATTGTTCCTACAAAAATAGCACCGAATACCTGGAGAATAGTTAATGGATTCTATAGGTTAAATCAAATTCATCGAAGCCGTTTAGGAATTCCAGAAATTATGTTTTGTTACAGGTGGGTTGTCAGCGATAGTACTTTTTATTTAAAAACTAGGTTTTTGAATAGGGCTTTAGTTGTCAATCTTCCAGATGTCAATAGGGATTACTTTGAACATGGGGGTTGTTATGAAAAATTGGCAACATGCTCCATTAAATGGAGATGATGTATATCAGGGTTCCAAGTGTCCCCCTTATGGAAATGGAATAGGTTGTTTTTTTTAATTTTTTGAAATCTCGTTTTCTTGATGTTTGATAAAATGTATCGCTGACATTTAATTTTTATTATTTGCAGTTGACAGCAAAAGAAAGTCTCCAAAGGAGACAGAGGTTAATTTAAAGCATTTGAAACTTATCTGGAGTTTGCATCAGTCTGTGGCCAAGGAACACATTAGGTCAACCTCTTATTTGTTGCAGTACAAAAGTTACACTTCATCCTTTACTGCTCGTCCAGTGGCAGTTGACATCGACCAAGTACCAGCTTCTGAAACTGGTGTGAAAGGTTCCTCCTCTGAGTCGAATATTCCTCTTAGTAACATAATTAAGAGAAGAAGAGCTCCTGCCTTCTTTGACAAATCAGACTCAGCCAATGTGGAGGCAAAGAAAAGCAAACAGAATGTCCCAGAAGAAGGGACGAAAATTATTGATGCGCCTCCTTTTGTTGCTACCGAAAAAGTTATTGAGAAGCCCCTTGTGGGTCCGAGCAAGGTTATTGTTATCTCTCCTCAAAGTGAGGTTATCGTCATATCTCCAACAAGGACATCGTCTTTAGTTGAAACTGTTCCTGCTCCCCCAAGGAGATTGAAGAAAAGTTCGTCTGAGAGACCTGTTGGGCCTGTCCTTTAACCTTTAAATATTGAAAGTGGTGTTCCCACTTTTGTTCCTCCGACCTCTAGCATGGGATCTGTGAAGTCTTGGATTATCCCCGAAATCCAAGGTATCGAAGACACTCTTCCTCGTGATAGGGTCACTGCCTTGGCAGCTCAACATATTACCTCAGTAAGTATTACTGGTCTAAGTTTTCACTTTTCGCTGTAATGTCCCTGTATTGATTCAAAATTGTTTCTTTCTTCAGCTCGTAAGATGTTTCAACAGTATTCTAAAGAAGGATGAGGATATTAAAGCTTCAAGATCCTTAGGAGGTGTAGAGGAAGCTTTTATTGGTCTAACTCAGTCCTTAAAGGACCCTCGTCAGAAGTATAAATAAGATAAAGTGGCTTGGGAGAAGGAACTCAAGCCCATTGAGCAAGAGAGAGATCGAGCTGTGGAAGCCTCCAAGAGTTTGGAGAATAAGATGAAAGAGTTTGAGAAGAATAATCAAGATCTTGAGGAGAAGCTCAAGAACGTCGAAGAGCTTGAGAATAAGATCAAAACTGTTGAAGAGGAAGTTGGCAGACTTCATGAAGTTAATCGCCAAAAAGAGGAGGTGGAAAGGAAGTTGAAAGATGTCGAGGAGCTCCTTAGGGAAAGGACCTCCTTGGAGAAAGAAAAGAGGAAAAATGTTGTCAAAAAGTCCTTTAGCGCTGGTTGGGACAAAGGTTGGAACAAAGGCCTAGCTGCCATGTCTTCTCAGATGGATTTTGCTAGCCTTAAATACTTTAGGGATGGATGGGTTTCATCTCTACAGGAGCTAAAGATAGCTGAGAATTATGAATTGTTTCAGCGACATGTCTATGGTCCTCCTCCCTCTCCTAGAGAAGAAGAAGAGGACGAATCTGCCTCAAAGGAATCTTCCATGATAGTTGGGGACCAGGCCCTTGTTGTTGAACCATGCTCCGAGCAGTCCCAGCCAGCTAACACTTCTGCTGAGCAACTTTTATTGCCCTCCGAACAACTTTTATTGCCCTCCGAGCAACCAACCTCTTCGTCCAAGCCTCCCGAGGAAATATTAGGAAACAAGGAGAAGGTGTAGATTTGTTCAGATCTTTCTTTTATTTTTTGTTGAATGTAATTTTGGACTATGTACTTCTTTTTGTTATGAAATAAAATTCAAACTTTTGGTTGTTTGACTTGACTTATTCTTCTACTTGTTCTGTCTGCATTCTTATTGATTATTTCTATCTCTTTTCTTTACTTATTTATGGCCAGGATGGAGCTATTATCAACTCATAACACAGAACTGATAAAGAAATATAATGATTACTTCACTGTTGGTCATGTAGACTTAAATGAGGCTCAAATTATTGACATCCTTGGTACGGATACTTTTGAGCGAGTAGTCGAAGCTTATCAATATCTTAAGTGCTTTCTCGACCGTGCAGTCGCCAACAATGTGGCATATTACGAGATGATTGAAGATCTTCAGGGTATTATCGAGGAACTCCAACAACAATATAAGGAGTCTTCTACCCTTTTGCATCAGGGGTATGAGAAAAAATACCAGCAACTAAATGTTGACAAAGGATATGATAAATTCATCGCTACCTAGGAGAAGAAAGAGATCATTCTAAAGCTTGAGGTTGAGGAGCATAGGCAAATAGCTAAATTATTGGAGGAGGAAAACAATGTTTTGCAAGAGGAGATATCCCGACTAAAATCTGCAGTATCTTTCTCGGGAGCTTTGGTCCCTGTCAATGACGAAGGTTTCTCTTTTTTATAAGTAGAGAACGCCAACTTGCGAGATGAATTGAAAACTTTGAAAAGAGTTGGACCTTCTACCTCTACTCGCGGTCGAGCAAGATATTCTTCCCGGGGACGAGCAAGGGCTGGTCGGATCTCTATTGAAGATGCAAGAACTCAAGCAGCTTTAGAAAATCAGGCGGTTTAGTTGATGGCAAAGAACCAGGCTTTAGCAGAGATGTCTAAGAAGAATCTGAACCTCAGTGAGCAACTTTCCACACAAAGCTCTGCCTTGGAAAATAAGGATATCCTGGTGAAGAATATCCACGATCAACTGGAGAGGTTAACTTACCAGTTCCATAAATAGCCCAGAGAGTTTTGGATGGCTGGTTACAATGAAGCACTCTGCCATCTTGATGCCCGTTTAGAACAGTCGAACAATGAAGGGTACAAACAGGGATGGTTGAATGCTCTTTGTGTTCTAAAATTGGAGAGAGGTCATTTTTTATGGGATTACTACACTCCTGGAGTTCTTGATCTACCTGTGCCTCCTTTCAAGCTTGACCTAAGTTGGATTCCAGCCCGGGCCATTCCTCGTGTTCTAATATCCAAGTATCTTGATGACTACAGTCTCCATTCAAACTTTGAAATATCTCGGCCAGAACATCTGCTTGATCGTCCTTCTATAATGAACGTCAGAATGTTACAAGATCTGAACTTCATAAATTCCCTTACAGTCTTGATGACCCTCCAGCTGGGGTAGACCTTGTGTCAAAGGCAGAGGGAAAGAAACCTATAGAATAGGGTTTATTTATGTAATGAACTTCATTCATGTAATCTGCAATTTATCATATGTAATTTGTTCTGGTTTTAATGAAGAAATATTTAGTTTTCTTTGCAATTGTTATGGGTTTGGAAATATTTTATGAAATATCTCTTTTATTTAATGATGAATATGTACGTATATCTATAAAAAGACAAAAATGTCCTGTTGTTATTAATTTGTTTCCCGAACAACTTAGAGTTGGTGGTAATTTATTTACCGACCAACCAGAGTTGGTGGTAGTTTCTTCCTGACCAACTTAGAGTTGGTGGTAATTAATTTGCCGACCAACTTAGAGTTGGTGGTAATTTCTTCCCGACCAACTTAGAGTTGGTGGTAATTATTTCTCGACCAACTTAGAGTTGGTGGTAATTGATTTACCGACCAACCGGAGCTGGTGCCATAATTGATTCTCGACCAACCGGAGTTGGTGGTAATTTGTTTCCCGACCAACTTAGAGTTGGTGGTAATTTATTTACCGACCAACCGGAGTTGGTGGTAATTTCTTCCCGACCAACTTAGAGTTGGTGGTAATTGATTTGCCGACCAACTTAGAGTTGGTGGTAATTGTTTGCCGACCAATCGGAGTTGGTGCTATAATTAATTCCCGACCAACTACGTGTGTGCTCGCGTTCAAATGATCAAACCATATATAAAACCCTTTTAATACAAACAAACCCTAAACATGCAGCAGTATGTGATTGAATAAATAGATAATCTACGCAAGAACATTCAAACACATGCAATTAAGGAAAAATCCCCCTCAGGGGCAAAACCATTTATTTTCACTATAATTTGTAAGAAAACGGCTTACAATCGGATTACAATGAAAATACAAGTTGACTAAGAATTACCCTCGGGTATTGGATTCTGTAGTCGCGGCTGGAATTATCCCTTTCCAGTAGGGCTGCAATGAAGAAGAAGAACAGTCTCCTCCACAAGGGTTGAACAAACCAAAGTTGTGTTCTTGGGTTGCAAAAGGATTCACAAAGGTTTGGCAATGATGTGTGAATCAAAACATGAGTCTTGGGACTCAAAAATATGAAGACTAGATGTATTTGGACTCTCAAATTCATCTCCTAAAGTCTTGCAAAACAACTCCCCCGAAGTTGGTATTTATAGGAAAAAATATGAAGAGTCTCACGTTCTTAAAACTCTAAAATTCTATTCAGCGTACAAAAAAAAACAGCATTCTTTAAGGAATTTTCTCTATCTTCAAAAGGTCATAACTCCTTCACCGTAGCTCGGATTGAGGTGCCGTTTTTTCCAGTATCTTCGTTGCGGCGAGCTCTTAAACTTTATTGTTGACCAGACCTCCGAACTATGGATGTAAAATTACGAAAATGCCCTTGAACTCTCCTATTGTGCCTTTTTTTCACTGTTTTGACTTCCCTTGCGTACGACTTGCATTAAGTCCCTAAAATCTTGGAACGTGAAGTCATTGAGGCAGATGTGGGACATATTAGTGGAGATAATGCATGCTTGATTCCCGAAATTAGGATAGAGGCCGTCATGTGAGATCGTGAGGAGACGTGCTAAATGTAGCGGCGTACGACATAAATAAATGAAACATTTCGGACATGTGAAAAATGTCCTTACAAATCTCCCCCTATGTCTATGCCGGTACATACATAAAAAATACGAATTATCAAATATGAAATTTCCTATACAAATCTACCCTCCCATGAACCCAAAACTGGAAAAGGTACAAATGAATGGTCTTCATCGTTTGTTCTTTAATTCTTCAGGAATCTCAAAACTTTTCTCATCAGGGTGTGCAACATATAGATCTGCAATCTTCATACCTACACACATGAGACAAAGCAAATACCACGTGACATATCGAGTTTGAAATGAGATAACATGGATATCAATATATGATAAAAATATAAGCAACATCTCAAAAACTCCCCCAGAATTCAAACTCCCCCATAATATGATAATTCTTTCTCCCCCTTTTTATGATGTCCCCAAATGGACAAATTAGAGAAATAAATCAAATAAGCAAGTGCGGGGTGTCACTAGGATAAAAACACACCATGAATAAACAGAAAGCAACCAAGTCAATGATAGCGTAAATGAAGTGGTGTGATCAAATTCGATAGGAAAATCAATGCATACAAACATGACATATGTGCACGATGAATATTGGATATTCCTAGCGAATGAACTCAAATGCTTCCTTTGGTGTAAAAGAGTGACAATATAAGATATTGACTCAATCAAATCAACAAATTAAAGCTCAAAATGATTTTCACACCAATAACGTCCAAAATGATTTTATGCTTTTTCAGGACTTTCAAGGAAATGCAAACCCGTTTAGATTCTCCAACCAAACTCCCTCAGATATTGTATTGAATAGAGGCATTCTAAATTCTCAAACTTTGGAGAATTGATGGTGGAACCTAAGTGGCCCATATTTCGCATGAATTGCTTTTTATTGCCTTTAAATTTTTTCGGGCTCTTTTAACCTCTTTGGACCTCGGATATTAAAATTCCTCCATTTTTTAGGTCCTTTTTAACGGTGGCTTTTGCGCAAAGGATAGATGATTACCTTTCGCAGCCCCTCCCCGTTATACAAAAACACACAGTCTCACCAAAACGGTTTTTACATGCATTCCAATCTTGTCAAGTTTTATCGCATATTGTACATTGTATAGACAGGATTGAGATGAAAACACGCAAGCCAACATGAGATAGACAAGTGAAATAATCAAATATAGCCGTGCATGTGTGCAATAAAGGATATAGGAGTCAAACATGTAGGAAGATATCACTAATTACATCTCAAAGACTCCAATCAATGTAAAGCACATGGATGAAATGATGTAGCCTCTCAAATCTCTATCAAACAGTCACATGGATAAATGGAATGAAGTTGTGGCTTGGCTATCTTACATGCTCATCCATAAAAGAAGAAAAATACAAAAATCTTTTTGGATTTTTTCAAAAATTTGGAAAAATAAAATAAAATCTTTTTGTGCTTTTCTCAAAATTTTTCTTAAAGGAAAATCTTTTTGTATTTTTTTCAAAAGAAATATAAAAAGCAAAAGGAATAAAACAAAGATGTACAAAAAAGTAATGGTACATATAAAACAGACTAGCAATAGGAAGCATATGATATGAACATGAAGAAGCATCCTATTCTAGACATAGACCAACCCCTCAGTCAACTGTGCAAATCCCTAAAGATTTCCTAAGACTCTCAAATCTAAGGTCATCTAAAGGTTTTGTGAAAATATCGGCTAAATGACGGTCGGTAGGAACAAAACTCAGGGATACGACTTTCTCTTCAACTAATTGACGAATAAAGTGCTCACGTATCCTGATGTGTTTTGTGCGTGAATGCTGAACTGGATTGCGGGATATGTGTATCGTGCTCGTGTTATCACAGGAAATGGTCATGGTGTCCTGTGATATCCCATAATCCTCCAGCATTTGCTTCATCCACAAGAGTTGTGTGCAACAACTCCCGACGGCTATGTACTCAGCCTCCGCAGTGGACAAAGAGATGGAATTTTGCTTCTTGCTCAGCCAGGAGACAAGAGCAGAACCAAAATAGAAACACCCACCAGAAGTTCTCCTACATCCATCTACATCCCCAGCCCAATCGGCATTCGAGTAGGCGGACAGACGGTTATCGGTATCAAAGGAATACCAAATCCCGTATGAGAGAGTCCCACTTACGTATTTAATAATACGTTTTAGAGCAAGTAAATGTGACTCTTTTGGGGATGCCTGATAACGCGCACAGACTCCAACACTAAAGGCGATGTCGGGACGACTGGCAGTCAAGTAGAGGAGACTACCTATCATACTACGATATAAGGTTTGCTCTACGTCCTTGCCTGAAGTGTCCTTACTAAGCTTGGTAGTGGTACTCATAGGTGTATGTGCATGCTTAGAGGAGTCTAAACCAAATTTATTCACTAGGTCTCTAGCATACTTGGATTGGGAGATGAACATCCCATCCTCTAGCTGACGAACCTGGAGACCAAGGAAGAATGTAAGCTCACCAACCATGCTCATCTCAAACTCACTTTTCATCTCCTCCTCAAAGTGGTGAGCATGTGGATCCAAAGACTATGTCGTCCACATAGACCTGGGCAACCAAAATAGCACCGTCATCTCTCCTGACAAACAACGTCATATCTACTCCCCCTCTCTTGAAGCCACGAGCTAAGAGATAGGAAGTAAGCCTCTCGTACCAAGCAAGAGGTGCTTGCTTCAAACCATAAAAGGCTTTCCTCGGATAGTAGACGTGCTCAGGGTGCTGAGGGTCTTCAAACCCCTTTGGTTGTTCCACATAAACCTCCTCCTGTAGAATGCCATTCAGAAAGGCACTCTTGACATCCATCTGATACACCTTGAAGCGCAGATGACGTGCGATGGCGAGCAGAAGACGGACGGACTCAAGCCTCGCAACAGGAGCAAATGTCTCCCCAAAGTCTACACCCTCTATCTGTGTGTAGCCTTGAGCGACCAACCTAGCCTTATATCTGATTATGGTACCATATTCATCCATTTTGTTCTTGAAAAATGGGTACCTATCACATTAATCTCACTAGGTCGGGGGACAAGTTCCCAGACATCATTCTTTTTAAACTGAAGCAACTCATCCTGCATAGCAGATATCCAGTGTTTATCCTTGAGTGCTTCTTTATGGTTCTTGGGCTCGACTTTGGACGTGTAGCAAAGATGGCTAACAATGTTCTCTAGCTGAGCACGAGTCTTGACCCCTAGAGTGGGATCACCAACAATGGCAGAAGGGTCATGACTCTTGCGAACCCAAGCAGGTGTGTCCCCTAACACAGGAGTAGGGTCCACAGAGTGTGAGAGAGGAACAGGTAAATCACTGTCAGAACAATCCTCATCCACACACTGAAGGTTAGGATCAATAACCGTCGGAGGTTCATCATCTTGCACGGTGACGTTTATTGATTCCATAATCTTAGAGCTCTTCAGGTTAAAAACCCGGTACGCTCTGCTATTCGATGAATATCCTAGAAATATTCCCTCGTCGCTTCGGGAGTCAAACTTTCCTAATTGCTCTTTATCCCGTAGGATGTAGCATTTACTCCCAAAGACACGGAAATATGCCAGTTTGGGCTTCTTGCCAGTCCATAACTCATAAGGAGTGTGAAGTGTGTGTGGACGCAGATACACCCTATTCACCGTGTGGCATGCAGTAGACACTGCCTCTGCCCAAAATCTCCTAGAAACTTTACGACCTAGAAGCATAGATCTAGACATCTCTTGGATCGTTCTATTCTTTCTCTCAACAATCCCATTTTGCAGAGGAGTTCTCACAGCAAAAAACTCATGTTTGATCCCAAGGCTATCACAGTACAAATCAACCTTTGCTTCCTTGAATTCAGTGCCGTTGTCACTACGTATTCTGTTAATAGTGACACCGTGTTGATTTTGCAGGACACGGCACTTGGTCGTTAAGAAATCTATAGTATCGGATTTCTCTCTCAGAAAACCTACAATGGAGTATCTGGAGAAATCATCTACCATCACGAGGATGTACCTCTTACCACCTAGACTCTCAGTACGAGTGGAACCCATAAGATCCATGTGAATCAACTCCAGAACACGAGAGGTGGTAATGGAATGTAACTTCCTATGAGGACTACGAATTTGTTTTCCCAACTGACAGGGTCCACAAACGGTCTAAGTTGACTTTCCAAGAGATGGTAAGCCACGTACTAGGTCCTTTTTAGATAAACGATTGAGATCTCTAACGTTCACGTGACCTAGACGTTGGTGCCACAGATCCATAGGAGTGATCGTGGCGCTGTTGCAGACAAGTGAGGATGTGGGCTCAGTCCCATAGCAATTATCCTCGGTCCTCACCCCTTGCATCAAAAGTTTATCGGCTTGATTGTAGACTTTACACGCGTCCCGGTCAAACTTTACTGCAAAGTCAGTGTCGCACAGCTGGCTAATGCTGAGAAGATTTGCTTTCAAACCTTTGACGTACAAAACATTTTCTAGCTTAGGAAAACCAGGTAACTCGATAGTACCTCGTCCTATAATGCTAGACTTACTCCCATCTCCAAAGGTGACTCTGCCATCTTGATAATCCTCAAGAGTAGTAAAAAATGAGGCATCACCTGTCATGTGTCTGGAGCACCCACTATCAAAATACCACTGAGAGGTATTATGTGCTTTGAGAGCAACATGAACAACAAAAGCCTTTTTATCTTTCTTAGGAACCCAAGTCGAGATGACCTTTTGTTTGCCTTTGTTGTTGTTGATTTTAGCTGGAATGTGAGAAGCATTCACTAACGGCAAAGAGATCCGTCGAAATTCTTCCATTAAACTTTGAGTCGTGGCAGCTAAGAACTCAACTCTCTCTCTCAGACTAGAAAACTCATCAGTATGACGTGGTGGAGCAGTAGTACGTCGTGTCCGACCCATGCTATAGCAAGTTTCCCTAAGGTGGCCTTTTCTTTTGCAATAAGTACAAAAGAGCACAGTCAAAGGCGGACCTTGGTTTGCTTTTCTTGGTCGAACTCTCCTTCGAGGTTTTTTACGGTGACCATAAGGAGTTGTAGTAAATTCAGGAACTGGTCCAGGTGCAATTTGGGACGTGGAGGCACCATCATAACCAATTCCTTATCGATCACCAAAACCTAAAGCGGGGCCGAGGAGCATCTTTCCCATCTTCCCAGATCTGTCCTCGATTTGTACCTTGACTTCCCGTGCTTTCTCAAGATCATGAGTCAGCTGGGCAACAAGGGCTTCAAGTTTCTTCCGAGTCTCCACGGAGGAATGGAGCTGACTTGTAAGACTAGCCACTTTCTTGATCAAGTCCCCTCTCTCTTTCTCTAGAGTACTCTCTCTCTCTCTAAACAGATTCTCATTCTCGACACAGGTAGATTCTCTTTCTCTCAGGAAGGTGCAGGTGGAGAACTCTCTTTCTCTCGCTTTCCTTAAATCTTCCTCTAGGCAAGTGATCTTAAGAACTAATGCTTTGTTACGCTTTTTAGTTTTAAAAGACTCAGAATATAACTCAGCGTAGGCGCGTTGTATATCACTCTCGCTCTCACTTGTGTCATCCTCCCCCTCACTCACATCGATCTCACTGTCGAGGTGTCCCTGTGAAGCATCATCCTCATCGTCGTGAGGAGAACTAGGAGTGCTCACTTGGATGGCCATGAATGCGGTGAAGTTACACTCATGCGGTGACTCATCTCCAGAATCCACCGTCTCGACCTCACTGTCGTCACTAAGGGTAGCATTAAGGACAGCTTTCCCTTTCTCTCTATTCAGACGATTGGCACACTCAAAAGCTCTATGACCCCTACCATCACACTCAAAACATCTCTCACTTTCTTTCAGAGAAGGATTTTTGGAAACTTTTTCATTTTTCTTTTCAAACTTATTTTTCTCAAATTTCTTTTTATCTTTAAAATTCCCATTTTTCTTAAATTTGAGAATCCTCTTGAATTTTTTTGCGAAAAGAGCCAAATCATCTAAGTCAAAATCGCACTCAGAATCTGACGTGTCAGTCTCTCTCTTTATAGATGACTCTACCCTCTTTCTAGCTGACCCCTCACTCCTTCTCTCTTGGGCTTTAAGAGAAATTCCCTTATCTTTAGATTTAGAATTTTTAGGGAACATATCAATTTCATAAGTTTGCAAATCTCCTACAAGTTCTTCCAATTTTAGCGTATTTAAATTACCCATAGAATTTAGCACAGTGACTTTAGGGATAAAACGCTTAGGCAAAGAACGAAGAATCTTTTTAACAACTCTAGCATTCGGAATATGTTCACCAAGATTAAAACTAGTATTCACAATGTCAGAAAGTCTAGCATAAAATTCATCAAAGCATTCAGAATCATGCATGGTGATTGTTTCAAATTGAGTTGTCAAGTTTTGCAACTTAGACTCTTTCACAGCATTAGTTCCTTCATGGGTGAGTTGTAAAACATCCCATGCCTCTTTTGAGGTGGTACACGTCATTATGCGTTTGAACTCATCAGGTGTGATAGACCCAGAAATAGCACTTAGACCCTTAGAATTAAAAGATGACCATTTAATTTCTTCATCAGACCAAGAAATGTCAGGTTTCAAGTTGGTCACATTATCAACAGTCACGATGGGAGGAGTCCACCCTCGTTCAACAAAAATCCAGACACGTTCATCAATGGCTTTTAAAGCCGACCTCATACGGGCTTTCCAATAAGCATAATTTGTCCCGTCAAAAATAGGCATTTTATAATATGACTTCTCCATTTGAACACGCACTTTTTCAAAAATCAATTCTTTCAGAAAATTGATATCTTCGAAAAATTTTGCGAAAAGAAAAAAAGAAGGAATACGCGATAGATTAGCATAACCTGCTCTGATACCAATTTGAGAACGTGTGTGCTCGCGTTCAAATGATCAAACCATATACAAAACCCTTTTAACACAAACAAACCCTAAACATGCAGCAGTATGTGATTGAATAAATACATAATCTATGCAAGAACATTCAAACACATGCAATTAAGGAAAAATCCCCCTCAGGGGCAAAACCATTTATTTTCACTATAATTTGTAAGAAAACGGCTTACAATCGGATTACAATGAAAATACAAGTTGACTAAGAATTACCCTCGGGTATCGGATTCTGTAGTCGCGGCTGGAATTATCCCTTTCCAATAGGGCTGCAATGAAGAAGAAGAGTAGTCTCCTCCACAAGGGTTGAACAAACCAAAGTTGTGTTCTTGGGTTGCAAAAGGATTCACAAAGGTTTGGCAATGATGTGTGAATCAAAACATGAGTCTTGGGACTCAAAAATATGAAGACTAGATGTATTTGGACTCTCAAATTCATCTCCTAAAGTCTTGAAAAACAACTC
The DNA here is from genome assembly GCA_949130495.1 of Sambucus nigra. NCBI lineage: Eukaryota > Viridiplantae > Streptophyta > Magnoliopsida > Dipsacales > Adoxaceae > Sambucus > Sambucus nigra. Next base: position 303,788,543 of record OX422208.1, read on the forward strand.
CCCCGAAGTTGGTATTTATAGGAAAAAATATGAAGAGTCCCACGTTCTTAAAACTCTAAAATTCTATCCAGCGTACAAAAAAAACAGCATTCTTTAAGGAATTTTCTCTATCTTCAAAAGGTCATAACTCCTTCACCGTAGCTCGGATTGAGGTGCCGTTTTTTCCAGTATCTTCGTTGCGGTGAGATCTTCAACTTTCTAGTTGACCAGACCTCCGAACTATGGATGTGAAATTACGAAAATGCCCTTGAACTCTCCTATTGTGCCTTTTTTTTCACTGTTTTGACTTCCCTTGCGTACCACTTGCATTAAGTCCCTAAAATCTTGGAACGTGAAGTCATTGAGGCAGATGTGGGACATATTAGTGGAGATAATGCATGCTTGATTCCCGAAATTTGGATAGAGGCCGTCATGTGAGATCGTGAGGAGACGTGCCAAATGTAGCGGCGTACGACATAAATAAATGAAACATTTCGGACATGTGAAAAATGTCCTTACAATCATCAACTCTCCCTTTGCCGCATATACTCCAAGAATCTGATTTATGATCAACTGCGAATCGCTGAATACAATAACCTGCTCTGCCTTCATCGTTCTGGCTAGACTTAAACCTACAATCATTACTTCATATTCGGCTTCATTATTAGAAGCTTTAAATTTAAAGAGCGGAGCATACTCCATATTGACCTCATCTGGACTTTTCAAAACAATCCCTGCTACATTACCTGCGTTGCACGAAGAGCCATCTACATACAAATTCTATATGGGTAACTGATCATCAAATTTTTGATCGGACAAAATTCTTCGGTGGAATATTTGTTGCTTCTTTATATCCTCCTCTAGAACTTCTTTTCGCTCGTCAACCATCCTCTCTTGCTCGTCAACCAACTTAAGTTGGTCGGGGTTTAAATTTGGTGATCCTGTAATATCTACAGGTTGGCCGGTATTTAATTTTTGTTCTTTAGAGGTGTCAGGATAGGTGAACTCTGCGATAAAATATGCCACTGCCTGCCCTTTAAGCGATGATCTAGGCTCATAAACTATGTCATATTCACCAAGTTCTACTGCCCAGTACATCAATATCCCTGATTTTTCTGGTTTATGAAGAGCTTGCCTTAACGGCATATCAGTATATACGACTATGGTATGAGCTTGGAAATATGGCCTCATTCTTCTACTCGCTTCGATCAACGCTAGTGCAAACTTTTCTAGTCCTGGATATCTGATCTCTGCTCCTTGAAAGGCCTTGCTAGTGTAATAGATTGGTTTTTGTACTCCATCCTCCATTCAAACGTTTTTCAGAGTGTTTTGAAAAATGGGAGACATCTATCAGTTGCTCGTGACACAAATCTATTAAGTGCTGCAACTCGCCCTGTGAGACTTTACACTTCCTTCTTCGTCGTTGGAGATCGTAGCCCCAATAAAGCCTTGATCTTTTCAGGGTTCGCTTCAATACCTCACTGGTTGACAATATACCCGAGAAACATGCCTTCCCGTACTCCGAATGTGCATTTGGTAGGGTTCAATTTCATTTGATATTTTTCTAGTTGATCAAAGGTCTGGCCTAGGTCAATTAGATGATCAGCAGCTTTCTTGATCTTCGTCAGTATATCGTCAACATAAACCTCCATATTGTGACTGATTTGCTCTACAAACACCTTGTTCATCAACAGCTGATACGTTGCACCTGCATTTTTAAGTCCAAAAGGCATAACATTATAGCAATAAGTTCCCCATTGGGTGATAAAAGAGGTACTCTCCCTATCTTCAGGCTTCATTTTAATCTGGTTGTAACCAGAATAAGCATCCATGAAACTCAACAATTTGTGTCCCGAGGCAGCATCCATCATTTGATCGATTCGGGGCAGAGGGAAATGATCTTTTGGACAAGCTTTATTAAGATCATTAAAGTCCACACACATCCTCCACTTGTTGTTTTTCTTCTTTACCATCACCACATTAGCTAGCCAATCAGGGTATTTTACATCCTCTATAAAGCAGGCTTTTTGAAGCTTCTCGACCTCTTCTTGTATAGCTTGGTTCTTTTCAGGGTTGAACACTCTTCTTCTTTGCTTCACTGGATTGATTTCCTTGTTCACATTAAGTTCGTGACATAGGAAATCTGGGTCTATCCCTGGCATGTCTTTGTGGCTCCATGCAAAAGTTTGTTTCTTGCTTCTTAGGAAATCTATCAATTCCTATTTTAATGGGTTATCCAACGACACACCAATTTGAGTTATTCGTTCCAGGTGTTCGTCATCCAGAATGATATTTTCAGTAGCCTCCATGACTTGACCCTTGACGAGCTGAGACTCATCTCTTGGTTCTAAAGTCTCAATCTCCGCATCTTGTATTTCATCTACCTGATAAGTAGTAGTATTCCTCCTAGATTCTTCATGCTCTTCCTGCTCGGTAGATGAATAGTATCATTCCCGAGCTACTTTTTGGTCACCCTTCACCACTCCTACTCCAAAGTTGGTTGGGAATTTTAAACAATGATGTACAGTAGATGGTACTGCTTTGAACTTCTTCAAACCTACTCTTCCCATGATGATATTATAAGCTGACTGGATATTTTTATCCATTACAAAAAAGCGCACTCTTTCTGTTCGACAAGCAGGCCATGTACCGATGAACATATCCAACTTTACCGTCCCAAGTGGAAAAACTTTCTCGCCAGTAAAACCGAGGAGGGGCCTATGATATGGCTCCAACTGGGATAGTTTTAGGTTCAAACTATCAAAACATAGGTAGAACACAATATCTGCCGAGTTGCCATTATCTACCAATACTCGTGAAATCACTGCTTACTTCATCCTCATTTTGATCACTAATGGGTCATCATGAGGATATAACACGCCTGCGAGGTCGTTCTTAGAAAAACCGATGACCAGTTTATCTTTGTTCACCTTCCTCGAGCGATCATCTTCAGCTGGATTTATTAGTTGAATGTACGAACAAGCTTGAGCCTCATTGAGGTAAGCTTTCCTCTTTGCAGTAAGGTATCCACCTCCTACATCTCCACCTGTAATGACATTGCAATCAAATGATCTAAAATGAATTGAAAATACCTCATGTTCTGATTATCTCGATCTTTTGGGGAGATCGGGGTTATCTTCTGGATCATCTTCATGATCCCTTTTCTTATCATCTTTTGCTTAGAGAGGAGATTTAGACATTTGCCTTCCTCGTTCATTGGTTCGACCACCGTTTTGATGATCAACATACTTGGACAGTTTTCCTCGTCTAATGAGTGCTTCAATTTCATTCTGAAGAGCTATACAACGCTTGGTCGTGTGACCATGATCTTTATGGAATTCGTAATATTTGGACTTGTCTCTCTTATCAGGATCTGCCTTCATTTTTCTTGGCCAAGCTAGTTCCTCGCTGTTCTTGATCTCTTCCAGAATGTGATTTATATCCACCTTCAAGGGAGTATAATTTTTGTATTTCTTCATCTGTTCCAATGCTTGCTTACCCTTTGATTGCCTATTACCACCATTGTTCTTTTGTTCCTTCTTTTCGATATTACCATCTTCCACCTTGATCTCCTTAGTGTCTGCGTTCTTTTTCGCAACCATGTCTTCCTCGGCATTCATGATTTTTTCTGCTTTTACCATCAGTTCCACCATGGTCCTGGGTGGATCTTTGGCTAAAGTATAGTACAATTTATTGGGCAATAATCCACTCATCAAAGTAGTAATTTCCTCGTAATCAATTACTTCCAGTTTCTCGTTATTAAAACTAGTAATATAATCCCTGGTACTCTCACCTGCCTTCTATCTAACACTTAGCAAGTGTGCTACTCGTTTGACTGGCTTAGATCCAAAATAAAAATTTCCAATAAAGAGATTTGCTAGCTGAAAGAAAGTCACAATTTTCCCCCGAGGAAGGTTTTTGTACCACATCTGAGCAGATCCAGTAAGGGTTCCTGAAAATGCCGGGCATCGCATCTCGTCTGGAACAGCATAGATATCAGCAGCTGCTTGGTATTGTTTTATATGGAGAACATGATCAGTTTTGCCATCGTATTTAGGTGTTACTACTGGGGCTTTGAATTTTGACAGTGTGGGAAAGTCCACAATCTCTTGTATGAATGGTGTTCCTCGGACAAAGGTCCTTTGTAGAGGATTTTTGGTTTTAGACATATCCCCTAATCTATCCTCCAATCTTTGAATTGAGCCTTTCCATGCATCATTTCCCTCTTCGATCATATTGGTTCGAGCAACTGATCGTATTGAATTAGCCTCTTGGGATCTTTCATGACGAGCAGATGGTCGTGATAGGGCAGGGCCTTCCTTCATATCAAATGGTTATTGCGAATTCCTCGACACAATCCTAGGGGGACTTCTATTCCTCTTAGGACCAAGACGATCAAAAGGATAGACCCTACTCAACCTTTCAAGAGCACTTGTCCTCTCTGGAGATAGAGTGATGTTTTATTGAATGTCTGTAGCTCGTACCGAGGAAGTCCGTCCAGGCTGATAAGAAGGATCATTTGATCTCTGAGTACGATATGAGTCGCTAGTTCGTGAAGAGAACAAATGAATATTTCTTTGAACACTTCGTTGTCCTGATTGGGCTGGTACTTCGCCTTGAACGGTTTATATGAGTTGACGCATGATTTCTTGCATGGTCGTTTGCCCTTGGGCTAAATTGGCCATAATACCAGCCAAATCTGAAAAAATTGGGGGAGCATAAGGATTTGGGGGAATCCTAGTGTTTCGACTACTGGATTCCGGATTATCAGCCATTGATAATGAGTTGTTTTGGTGAAAAACGCTAATTACAGTCGTTTCCCACAGACGGCGCCAATCTGCTGATGTAAATAATTAGATTTGACCTAATTATTTTAATCACAGATAAAAATGAGTAAAGAAATAAGACAATAGACTTTTACAGTGGTTCAGCCTTAAGAGAATGGCCTACATCCACTGCTTTTGTATTACTGATTGTTTTGCCTAGAATTCTCGATAAATGATTTTACCAAGAGATTCAGCGTATCCCTGTAATGGGGAGATTACAATGTATTTATAGCCATGAGGTTGTACATGTGAATGAATAATGCATAGCTGTCCAGTAGGCGTATGATAATAACTGTACATTTAATGCGCAGTTATCCTTGATGCGTTCGCCACGAGTATTTGAGTTGCTCGGACCGACTTAGTAGCTCGGACCGCCTAAGTAGCTCGACACTCTTGAGCTGCTCGGGGCCCCTGGGCTCCTCATGGCTTTTTAGTTACTCGATGATCTTGAGTTATTAGGAGTATAGTAATCCCTCGGAGGGTTAAGTGGCTCGCTGTTGAACATTTACAGTTGCCACCTAGGATGACACGCGTCTTCAAATAATAGGTCCATATCAGCAGAATAAATTTGGTATCAACACATATATTCATCCATATTTTAGTTTTCAATGATTATGAATATGATCATAAGGACATTGGTTCTATAATGATAATGCATTTCATATAGAGATGATGTGTGAGCATTTACTTTTACCAAATTTCAATTGTCTTTCTTCAATTTACTCTTAAGTACTTGAATCACCGTTTATTAACAATTATAAGTTTAAAAGTGGTAGCTAAATAAGTGGTACATCACAGAAGTTAATTTCGTTTTAGTTTCTACCATTATTTTATTTTCTTCTTGCTACAGTCTATCAGCATAATTTTTTTCTTAGAGAGTGCATTAATTGGTTTTAATAAGAATTAACATTATTTAGTTTGGTTCATGTATTCACAAATTGTATCCACGCGACATAGCATATGGAAAAACTTATGTGTGTATCAATGTTGGTTGTAGGGGTTGATTTCAATAATTCAACCAGAATTGATCCTTTTTTAGAATGATATTACAATTCTTTCAATAGTACGTTATTATTAGTTTTACTTTTTCATAGATTCAGAAGACATTGAGTAGTGCTCAAAATTTCTTTCCACGTATTGTAATTATTTAGTTATAAGGAATTATATACTAAATTATATATGTTGGATTTAGGCAACAATTACAAATGATTCAAATGAGTCTAAGAACATCTTATGACTCTAAATGGTTGATCCTCAATAGCAAACTACCACCACAATTGAAATATGAGTAATCTTTACACAATAGTCTACTAATTTGCCTTTGTTTTTTCGTAGAAAACAATATACATAGCATTTATGTTTTGATATGTGATGATTGACATATAGGATCCTTTGATCTCACACGACATGATTCATTTTTGGATATCTTTTAACAACCTTTTGGTAATTTCGTATGTAGAGAAATAGTTCAGTAGACAATCGACCATTTCATATTTAGTATAATGTTTCATATCTTGGTTGTGAGTGTCATTTGTAAGATGATTGTGTATGTATTGATTTTGTGGTAGATGTTTTGATAGATCAGTCTAACAGTTAATTCTTCTATAATTTGATTGGTTGTAAAAACAAATAAATAATTGAAAGAGGTAGCGGAGAAATCCATGTCTAAATGGACAACGTCACTCCTCGGTACAAACCAAGTTTTATTCACTGTTGGTGGAACTGAAAGAGGTTACAGAGAAATCATTGAGTGGAAATAGGGGTAGTGGCATAGGAAGCAGGAGCAGGGGATTACGACGTCATTGGTGGCCAAAAATATGGATAGGAGATCCAGGGTGATCATGAATGCTCGTGAGGCTAAAAAGTCAGATAAGCATTCAAAAAAGAAGGTCAAGAGTGTTAGCCTTAATGGTCAGCCCACGTTCATTTTAAAGTGACTCAAGTCCTAATATTTAAGGCTAGGTCTAAACCACTGAAGTCTATATAAGCTCTCTTCTTTCTTTTATGATTGTATCAAATTTGCTGGAATGTATAGTCTAATGCATTCTATCAACAAGGTAAGAATTGGGTTGTATATTTACCTATTTTCTGAAATTATTTCTTTTTATTTAGAGGTTAAGATACTTCCACTTAATTCAGATGAAATGTCTGGTGACCTTTTAACATGATGTAAATTGCATGGCTCTTCTGGTTGATGGAAGTGCAGCATTAGGTCTTGATTTGAGTGTTATAACAAACGTCTTTCTAACGGAACAAATTTGGGACAATAGGTAAGAGACCACTCTGAAACGTTTTAGTAGAGACATATATCATAGGGATGAGACATTTGAGTTAATTACTTCATATATTTACCATTCTTCTCAAGGAATCCTGATGTTTTCCTTATAAAATGTAGCTTTCTCTTGCCAATGGAAGATTTAGATTATTAGAGTTACTTCACTATTACGTTTGTTGGCAATACTCAAATTCATTCATAATTTTGGAATTCTTCATGGGGAAAATGATTGTGCTTCCTTCTTATAAAATGAACATACTTGATTATATTGATTGGGACTTTGTCAGTATGGTGGAAGAGTTGATTAGTGGTGCTTCTAGGATGGGTGCTAAATAGCCTACTCTTATGGAAACATTGGCTATGCATGGTACAATTGAAAAGAAAATGATTAAATTCATACTGGTAGAGTTCTCTGTTATTCGCTATTTCATTATATTAATGGATTTGGTAATAAACTATATAAAGATAGTATTATAATTAGTGAGTTATTTTTATATGTTTTTAATTAGGTGTAAAGAATGGTGTCGGTTACCTATCATTACACCATTTAGGCATCTTTGTGCATTGATTGTGTTTCTTTGGAGAGTGAAATGTGTACATATTTTGAATGGGGTTACTTATTTGAGATGCAGAGTCCCGAAATACTTACCCATCCAAAAAATCCCAACCCAAAGTGGCCCGTTTTGAAGGATGATATTGAGTTACAACCATCATATAAACAGGCAGGCGTAGTTAAAAATTATTAGTTGACTAAGGTTGCTGTTATGAAAGATGTACTACTTAAACACTAAGGCTCCTGCTATGAAAGCAATCAAGCAGCAAATGTTTACATCAATCAAGCAGCTATGAAAGGAATCAAGGTTGTTATGGATGTTTAAAATGTATGACTTGAAGTTTCTTTTATTTTCATACAGTACTTTGATAAACAAGGTGACTCGGAGGTAACTCTCGGATCTATTTTTAGTAAGGTACTTTGATTTTTGGGAGTTTTTGTAACCAATGCTTCCTTCAATTATTTACTGTTATTTTTGTAATCAGTTTGTTCAGACTTAATTGTTTTCACTTTGATTGTCTTCATGTGTTGTTACCTACATGATTGTACACGAACTGTTTTATTAAATAACCAAGAGACCAAGTGGTCTACATGGTTGCGAAATTATGGGTTGAATCATCAAAAACTCATGCTCTATACATAATTAAAAACTCCTTCCATATATTTATTTAGTGGTAAGAAATTATGGATTGAATCATATTTGAACTTATATATAAATATTCACGAACATGTATAAATACTCATTCTCTGTAAGATCATTGTTACATTTTTCTTTATATTAAAGAATAAACCCTTTATTAAGTACATATTCACGTTCAACACTATATATATGCCTGTGTAGATGATATGAGTAATTGAAACATAATAAATAGTTTGATATTTGCATATAAACAAACTTTCTCTAACACCTCATTATTTCTCCCCTAGCATATTTAGAGTTAAATTCTGGGAATGTATGTGATTCGGGCAGAACTGCTTCCTCATTCGGACATAACTGATTCGGACAGAATTTATGCACTTTATCTGGGTTTAGTTTTTGACATTTAAGATGGGGTCCAATGTTAGTATGTGTGTGAGTACACTTCCTACAGGTTGTGTACAGGTTGTGCTAAAATTAGAACACCAGTACACTTCCTACAGTCCAATGTTAGTATCTAGTTTTTCCTACAGTCCAATGTTAGTATCTAGCCTTTCCTACAGGTCGTGTTAAAATTAGAACACAAGTATACTTATTTTTCATTTTTTCGTTTTTTTATAGATCCGTTATGTTTGAGTATTCGTTATGTTGTCATTGAGACTGTATTTTTGGTATTGTTTGCTCAAATCCCCAACATATATCTGTTGTTAACGTTGTTATCTATGTATTGTCTGACTATGCATCTGTATCATATGTTATATGTGTTCTTAACACTGTTTTGATTGCCTTTAGTTGATCGCTTTATAGATGGGAAGAATTCGACAAGATTGTCTTCCATTTTACCCCGCTTCTAAATTGAGATCAAATCATCAAGGCAATTATCAATCAGATACCTTAAGGTAATATATAATAAATGAAAAAACTTTCCCTTTTCTCATGAGTATATCCTTGAGCAGTGGCTAGAACACGGTCTCAAGAGCCAGACTAAACATGGAAAATGCAAATGCTCTTATTATTACTGTGCATGTTCACAGTGGTACTGCCACTGTTCTGATACAGTCCCCCATCCCACACTGTATCCATTAAGGTTGTGGGCACTTTTATGGTTAGTAGAATTCCATTGTCGAACTAAAACATTGATCATATAAGGTTGTGGGCACTTTTATGGTTCCTTTATGTCTTACGAAGTATGTCTGGCTATGTTCAGTTATCATCAATATTGTAATGAAGTCATTTTTCCTCATTCATATACTCTGGCCATTTTTCAATGTTTTCGACTTCGCTCCTCTCAATCAACATTGCATTGGATTGTGCATAGTAGTTTAAAATCCATGTATACTTTCTTTTAACATAGTTTTGCTCGCACTGCAAATGTACTTGCTCTTTGTGTGAATATATTATATCTCTAGTTTAAACTGTAGGCATGTTGGATGTTCTTTATTTTAACAGTTTCCTTCATAACAGCATGAACAAAACTTCTCTAAACTGATTTGGTGGGAACGGATAAACTTTTTAGGACAGTGATCATCATGATTTGGAGCAATTATATGTTCTAATTTTTTTCACCCTTCTTCCATAATCTATCAAACCTTTTTGTGTTACAAAATTTTCTTATATAAATCTAAACAGCTTTTGGGTATTTTAGTAATCTCTATCAAAAGTTTTCTTATCTAAATGTTAAGATCATTAATAGTGTGTTGTAAAATAATTACACAATATCAGTTTATAAATTTGTGACAAGATATGATTGCTAAGTACTATAACTACTTTATTTCTGTAGTGTCGTGTACCCTAGTTTGAAACACATCAGATTTTCAAGCTTTTAAGCAGCAAAAAATAAAAAGTAGAATAAGTAATGTTTAATAATGGTTTGAAGTGTAATATTTCCTGCAAGAAACATTTTGAGTTGGATCAATTTTGAGTGGTGGTCGACTAGGAGTCTTGCTAGTGGTGGTCGGCTTTATGGGGCAGCTACGTATAAACACATTTCATTTTCCTATTATGACTTTTGCCTATACAACTTTGGATAATTCAACAGCAAGATCACACTTCTTGATGACGTAGTAGCGTCTACAAGAGATTCAACGTATGAGCAGGTCGAATTCATGGAGGCAAATGGAATAAATAACAGAGCAGATTAAATCAATTAGTGAGGCACTTAATTCCAACCAGGTTGGAGGACTAGATGCGATAGATGGGATGACCCCACTGGATGTTGTTCGGATCTTAAACAAACAATTAAGTTTATTGACGTGGATTGATGAAAAGGCAAAGGAGTTCTCTTCACGTGTTCATAAGCTGGAAAGCCAAGGTTATTCAGCGGTTCGTGAATTGATGGCTCCGACATTTTGGTAGAACCGATAGATAGAATTGTACACATTATTTTGTCTTTTCAAGTTAATTCCTACTCACTGAAGCAATTTGGATATCTTTGGACTTCAATTTGATAGACGTAATTGTTTTGGCTTTTCCTTACCTTCTTTAGTATTGTCCCTTCAATTTTTTCTTTAGTAGTATTGTTCGACAATTTGTTATTTGTTAAGGATAATCCTATAAACAAATATGATTAAGGCAATTTTTTTAAGATTACACTTTCTTTTGTAAGGTAATGAAATATTTGTCGTTTTATAATTACGTACTTTGAAAGTTTTCGTCATTTTGCAATAACCTACTTTGGAAATCTTCATCGTGCCTTCAGGCACGGGCATTCCGCTAGTATATATATATATATATATATATATATATATATATACAGAAAGTCTTTTGTAAGGACTCCTTATAGTGAAGACCCCGGTACATATCATTTTTTTAAATAGTAAAAAAATGAATTTTGTGATGCAACTTCAAGGATATGATCTCTATGGTGAGAAGACCATCTCCATTTTTTTCATCAAAAAATTTAATTAAAAAAATCGTTGAGATGGTGATATGTAAAAAATGGTATAAATATGCATTTTTTACCATTAAAATTTTAGGTCGGCAGCCGTGGCCATCCCGATCATCGCAAAGTTCATTTTGGGGGGGAAGGAGGAGGATCCCTCAACGAAGAACTATGTCCTGGTCTCGCACCCTTCTCTTCGAAGAGGTGCTTCGGTCGTCGTCGGTGTGGGATAAATGTAAAGAGATAGAGTCGCTAGCCTATTTTGCACAAAATAGGCAAAAGAATATGTTGCCACTTCAAGAGAGCAGCATCAACGACAAAAAAAACCAATAGATCAGAGGTCCGGGGGCTAAGTTACGAAATGGGAAGGTGTTAGGCATCCATCCCGCCCTTTCGATCTCTCATGGGCAAATATTAATATTTTCCTTTAACCCCGTGAAGTGTGTGTATGTGTTTATATAATGGAGATTAGAATCGTTTGACCCATAACATGTAAAAGATAGGGTGAGGTCATTCACAAGAATATTCCCAAAATAATAATAAATGTAGAAGATAGAATATGAGCGTTCATCGAGATATTGATAGTTATCGGGAAATGACAATATATATGGGATGAGATGCGAATAAGCATATTATATATATATATATATATATATATATATATATATATATATATATATATATATGTATGATAATTATGAAAATGAGGGATTTTGAGAAATTTGGAAAATAAGAGAAATTCGAAAATTGGACTCAAGTCTCAGATTTTAATCCGAGATGCCTACGTAGCCTATAAAGGCATAAAGTCCACGTAATTCGAATGTAGAATAGGGGTGGAGTTTGTTCCATAGATTCGAACGGAATTTTATTATGTTTATGCATGTAGAAAATGAGTTTTTGGTTTTAGAAAAAGTGTGATGGATAATTCCGTTCCGAATTTACGGGTGTAACCCTCTTCTATTTATTTGTTTGTTTTTTATGAAATATAAAGTATGTGAAATATACTAATAAAAGTGCGGATCTTAATATGTATGAACTAAAATAAAACAAGATTATGAACCTAAAGTAACTTATGCAAAAACAAGATATTTAAAAGAGAGGGAGAAGGAATTGGACCTTCCTTGGAGCTGGAGCTTGGATCTTGGATGAACTCCCTTGAATGTTGATGGATGTTGATAAGAGAGAAGGATAGTTTCCAAATTGGGTGTGAAAAGGATGGGTATTTAGGCTTGAATGGAATTTCTCATATGGAACTTCGCTGACTTCGAGAGAATGTTGTTGAGATCACTGATGCTGATGGGTTTGTTGTATGTCCTGGGAATGAGGTCATGGACCTTATTTATAGGGGAAAGCGTGGATGCCGATAGGCCTACCCAAGGGGTGTCACCCTTGACACTATGCCGATAGGCAGGGTTTAGGACCTACCAATTGGCAATCTCGTGCGGACTTTTCTCGAAAAATGACTGTAGCGCATAACACCATTGATTCGAATTGCACACGGGTCATACCATTAGAAAGGTATTTTATAAGCCTTCAAGAATCCTTTGGACCTCTCCCGGGTCTGGGAATTGACTTTGGGTCAAATGTGGCTCAAAAGCGCACGTCAATCTTTTGCACGGGAGATCATCGGACGCAAACTGATCGTTCCTACGCATGGTAAGTCAGAATCGCGCACAGGACAAACCGTTGGAAAGTTTTGAAGATGTATTTAGAAATTCCAAAAAGTTTTTCTCTGTTCATAAAGTTAACCATGGTCATATAGGGTTCGAAAGCACCCGGTGACCTCTCGGAGTAAAATGGATCATTCGTTCATACCGTAGGTCAGAATCGCGCATAGGGAGGATTGTTAGAAAGGGTATTCAATCACCTTCAGAGATTCATTCAGTCTCGTTCGAGCTGAAGAGTTGACTTTGGTCAAATGGAGTTCGAGAGCGCCCGGTGGCCTTCGAATCAATTTTCAGGGGAAAATTGATCGTTTGTCCAAACATTTATGCTATTTCGCGCATAGGGTGGACCATTAGAAGGGGCTTAAGTTCCCTTTGAAGATTAAAATAGCTTTTACTCAAATGATAAAGTTGATCGGGGTCAACTCGGGACCCGGGAGCGCTCGATGGAGTCTGAATCAGTTTTCGATAGTGAAATGGTTCGTTCATCCGAACCGTTATGATGATTTGTGCACGGGGAATACATTTGTAAGGGTATTCAGAGACCTTCAAACATTCAAAGATCTTTCACTCTAACTGTAGAATTTATTCGAGTTAAATGGGGCCCAGAGCGCCCGATGGACTCTAGACCGGTACTAGGAGTGCGACCTAAGTTTGTGGAGGAAAGGGGAAGTGATAGGAGTCTAAGGAGAGACTTAGGGGGTCCTGGAATGTGGTGTCTATAGATCCCCTCGATGGGTGAGCTTGGAAAAAGTGATTGCCATCGAATAGACACCGCATGATGGAAGGAGGTCAGTTCTGGAGACCTAAGGGATATGGATGACCGATTTAGAGGGTCAGGATCAATTCTGACCTAAAAAAGTTGACAATCGAGGATCAAGGTCAATTCTTACCTAACTAAGGTGACGATCAAGGACCGAGGTAAATTCTAACCTAACTGAGGTGACGATCTAAGATTAAGATCAGTTCTGACCTAAGAGAGGTGATGACCGAGGACCAAGGTTAATTTTGACCTAACTAAGGTGACGATCCAAGACTGAGATCAATTCTGACCTAAGAGAGGTGAATAATGAGGACCGAGGGTAATTCTGACCTAACTAAGTTGACGATCCAAGACCGAGGTCAATTATGATCTAAGAGAGGAGATGATCGAGGACCGAGGTCAATTCTAACCTAACTAAGGTAACGATCTAAGACCGAGGTCAATTATGATCTAGAAGAGGTGACGATCGAGGATCGAGGTCAATTTTGACCTAACTGAGGTGATGATCCAAGATCGAGGTTAATTCTGACCTAAGAGAGGTAATGATCAAGGATCAAGCTCAATTTTAACCTAATTGAGGTGACGATCCATGACCGAGGTCAATTCTGACCTAAGAGAGGTAACGATCAAGGATCGAGGTCAATTTTGACCTTACTAAGGTCATGATCTAAGATTGAGATTAATTCTGAACTAAGAGAGGTGACTATTGAGGATTAAGGCCAATTCTAACCTAACTAAGGTGATGATCCAAGACCGAGGTCAATTCTAACGTAAGAGAGGTGATGACCGAGGACTGAGGTCCATTCTAACGATTTAAGACCGAGGTCAATTCTGACCTAAGAGAGGTGATGACTAAGGATCGAGGTTAGTTCTGACCACTAAGGTGATGATCCAAGACCGAGGTTAATTCTAACCTAAGAGAGGTGATGACCGAGGATTGATGTTAATTCTGACCTAACTAAGATAACGATCCAAGACCAAGGTCAATTCTGATCTAGAAGAGGTGACGATCGAGGACTGAGGTCAATTTTGACCTAACTAAGGTGACTGTCCAAGGCCGAGGTCAATTCTGACCTATGAAAGGTGACGACCGAGGACCGAGGTCAATTATGACCTAACTAAGGTGACAATCCAAGACCAAGGTCAATTCTGACCTAGAAGAGGTGACGATCGAGGACCGAGGTCAATTCTAACCTAACTAAGGTAACGATCCAAGACCGAGGTCAATTCTAGCCTAGAAGAGATGTACTTTCCTTCTGGAAATTTAGGGACTCTACTTAGGATAAAGATTGGATTTTAGGTTCCACTGGGGAATAATGAATGATTCGAGGATTCTATAGTTGGGGGAAGATTTGGAGTGTCTTTTGGAGACATTGTTGGGGAAAATGATTCTCTAGAATTCCGGGAGGAATGTAAAAAATGTTTTCCTTGGTGAACAATGGTGCTAGAATGGCAATTTTAGAATTTTTCAAAATTTTCAGGTATTTTTTTGGATTTTTTTTTATGAAATTTTAAAGGGTGTGCCGACCGGCATGGATGGAGGTATTCCAATCTGCATTGGCACGAACTTTTGGGGTGACTCGAGCAAGTGAAAGGCTCAGTGTCGATCGGTGGGGGGAGGGGGCTACCAATCGGCATGACCCTAAGCCTCCTATAAAGAGGGGGTGGGTTTTCCTCATTTTGCATATCTTTCTAACTTCTTTTCTTCTGCTATAAACCACTGCAAATTGTCCTAGCATCCGAAATGGATGACTTCTCAAGCAGTGTGACCCATATGGAATGGATTAATGCCGATGACTGGGCAGGGTTGGAGTAGAAGTCTAGGATGCCCCTTGCATTGGGTAGCGAGAACTCTTTCGACTCGTTTGAGCCGGTAGCGGATGATCAGAATCTTCTGCGCGAGCCTTTGCACCATCGTTATTCAAGTGTTGTGAACCTTGGTGTCTATGTAATTATTGCATAACTCTTGGTATTCCTTTATTCTTTTCTTGACGATATTGCTTTATTTCTTGAATCTGACAAGAATTTTCTTCATTTCTTGACAGTCTAACGTCTCCATGTCGACTATTTATGCCATTGGTATGACAGGGCTCAAGGATGTTTGGGAGTACCTTCCTAATATGGAGCGATGGATGGTGTCCTCTGTGGGTCTTGGGAGGCTAGCGTCAGCTCTAGATGAGACGCCCCTCTCCACTGCGATTCTATATGCTTTGGGAGAGAGGTGGTGGGACACTACCCACACCTTCCATTTTGGCTTCGGGGATATGACGGTGACTCCCATTGATGTTCAGCAGTTGCTAGGGCTAGACTTTGAGGGTGACTAGATTGAGGTGGATAGGACACTGAGGGTAACGTCGGAGGCGGTGACGGCGGCTCTGGGTGATGTGGAGAGGGTGGTTTCTGAAGATTCCCTCTGCTTGTCTTATTTGAGGGAGCTTTTGTTATGGAGGATGGTTGATGAGAATAATGGGCAGCAGGTGCGTCAGATGGTCCGTTTGTTTATCTTGATGGTGTTAGGAGGTTTTCTGGTGGCGACGAGAGGCGACATCATCGACTTGTGGTTTTTTTCCTTTTTTGAGGGTGTTTTCGAACATTCGCTTCTATGATTAGGGAAGCCTGACTTTGGCTACCCTTTACTATTCTTTGGATTCATTCAGTCGGTGCTACCAGTTGACTTTTATGAGGGCCACGCATCTTCTGGAGGTATTCTTTATTTTGTGCATTTTCCTTTATGCATGCACTTCTCTTTGATTTCTTGAATGTTGATTCTTGTCTTCTGTATACATGGTTCTATGAGGTGATTGGGTTGAACACCTAACTGATTTCTTTAAAGGATGACTTCGTTTGGGAATTATATTGAATGTTCCGATGGCGGAGGTCTAATCGGCAGTCGAAGAAGAAACTTTTCTCTAGAGGCAGTGCATCAGGTCTTGAAAGGCCTGATGAGCGAGCGGGTAAGAATTATTTTGTCCTTGAGACTGTTCTTTTCCTTTGATGACATTTTATTGACACCGATCCTTCGCTTTTGCTGAGGATTTGCAGGTGACATTTTATCCCTAGGGGACGGCTATTCAACACCCCGGGGTTACTGGGGGACATGCGCAAATGCGGCGCCTGCTAGATCATGAGTTTGTCTACTCCTGGTATCTTGGGGAGAGGGTAGTCCGACAGATTATGGAGGATAAGGTTGAAATGCCGCTGATGACGCCCCCTATGTTCATGAGGCGCATGCAAGAGATGTCTGATGATACTCGGGTGGCTGCGATGATGGGAGAGCCATACTCCCTGTATACTAACATAGCGGTGATACGACTATCTGGACTTTATCTAGAGTTGGATGATGCCCCCTAGCATTTATGATGTGATGCCTCTCCCTAGAGAGGGCTCGAGTCAACAAGTGGGGGTCCTCTCATAGAGCAAGCGATGCAGCTACATCAGCGACGGCAGTGACAATGCCAGGAGCTTCTTTTATGCTACTGCATTCCCCTAGTTATAACCTTCGACGAGCTGATGGAGGATATGTGATTCTACATCATCATCCTCATGCAATGGACCCGAAGGAGTTGGGTCTGACGGAGGAGGTCCTTCTACCTGTAGTATGTCTTTTTTAATTTCCTTGGTTTCTTTCTCTTTCCTCATGCTTAACTGATTTGATCCTTTACATTCTTCCTCGTAGCACATTAGTGTTTCGACCACTTAGTTGAAGGACATAAGGGACTACATATCTTGGGCGACTGATCATATTCATGAGGTGGTTTTGGTCCATTCTTGCTTGGTGCCGTCTGCCTCGTCCGGGGAAGGGTCTGGCTCTGCAAGTGGGGGTACGTCGTCTCACCGTAAGGGGAAGAGGGCGTGTCGTAGGGATGGGGGATCTTAAAGAGAGAGAGAGAGAGAGAGAGAGAGAGAGAGAAATTGGGTTCGGACTGAGTCCCGTTGTTTTTCTTCTTTTCCTATAAAATGTTTATGTAACGTAGCAAAATATATGCAAATGAAGAATAAACATTTTTTTCTTAATTTTCTTTGTTTAGTGATTAATGCATGTGCCCTTTTTACTTTGCTGCTGAGACCGTAAAAAGAATTTTGAAGATTGATTTGAGAATGATTTTATTAAAATGAGATTATTAAAAGCATAAGCATAAAGGGAATTCGGAATTTCCTTAAGATAAAAGTTATTTTATTGAGTTTTTTGATTTTGATAAAAGAGGAAAAATAGAATTTTCCCAAAATAGTAGGTTGTCGATTGGCATGACCCTTGTCCTGCCGATCGGCATGTTAGTCCAGTCCAATCAATCCAAGTCTTTGATTGCACTTTCTTGAATTACTTGGTACTTGGTGGGGAAAGTTTTTACTACTATTTCTACAGGGTTACTTATTTTTGCTTGAGAGTTTCCAAGTATTAAAAAGGGTGTGGATGGGGATTTCGCCCTCACACTTTCGCTTTCTCCCTTTTTCACATTCTTACTTGCTTATTATCTCTTGGTTTTTCAAGATGTCTCTCCCTAGTAGCATTGAGCTTGCCAACTACCTCTAAGCCTTAGAAGCAATGTGTTCTTACAATGTTTATTATGACAACTTTCACATGAGGAGAGTCTCTTTGTGGTGCAACTAGTCCATTGAGTGGAACATGTTGATGGCGGTTGTTAAGTTTTCGTATCCCGAGGTTTATGTCTTCTGCTTCGGGTTGGATGAGATTTTTCCTACCGCTGAAGAATTTTCTACTATGCTGGGGATAAATCCCAGCATTGTTGTGGCTTTCCCTGAGTTTTCCCGTTCTCCTATGGAATTGTTGGTCGAGATTCTTCACATTTCGTCTTCGGCAGCCAGGTTATTGGTTATGGGGGGAATGATTTCCTTTCTGACGGTTTTACAGTTCGTTCATTCGCATGACGTGGGTAATCACTACACCAAAAATAGCAATTTGGCACACCCTAATATTAAAACTCTGGCACAACTTAAAATCGTGCCAAATTCTGGCACGGTTTAATGACAATCTAGCACACTTTAAAGCCGTGCCAAAATTTGGCATTGTTTAAAAGTGTGCCCAAATTAAGCACACCTAATTAAAATATAAATATCCAAAAAAAATAATACTTTATCCCAAAATTTTCTCTCTCCCGCTCACTCTCATCTCTCGCTCAGCTATCCCGTTTTCCCCTCTCTCTCGCGCGCGCTCTGTACAACCCAAGCTCATCCATGGGTTTGCTACCCTCGATCTGAAGCCTCTACTCCTCTTTCCTCAATTCGAACCCTAGATCAGAAGACGCTACTCCTCTTCCTCAATTCGGACCCTAGATCCGAAGACGCTACTCCTCTTTCCTCAATTCACTGCTTTGCTTTCTTCAATTCGGACCCTAATCCTTCACCGACTCACGTTGGCTTGTTGTCTGAAAAGAAATGGGAGCTCGAGAGAATCATGAAGACGGGAGATTCTGCCATAGCAAAAGCCAAAGAAATCCATGGTTATCAAAATTGTAAAGAAGGGAAAAGTACCGGCAAGGTTAACAAAAATACTGATTGATAGTTTTATATTTTCTTTTTATTGATTTTGGATTCGTGTGAAATCTCGACACAGTCACTTGATATTAAAGGTGCGTTATTTTGTCCCAAAAAAATAATATATTTATGAACACAAACCCAAAATGTGATGAGCGATTGTGCCGAGTCTGATGATCCAACAATTTCTTATTATTAACGTTTGCTTAGAATTGCTTCAGTTAAACTATTATTTTGCATTACATTCAGATCCATACTTGAATACAGATGCAGGAACCATATCCCCTTTTGAGCATGGAGAGGTGTTTGTCTTGGACGATGGTGGAGAGGTAGAAGAACCATCTTGTGTATTATTAAATATGAAGAGTATTTTTGGTGATTTTTATTATATTTATTTTTTCGTGAACATTTCTTTTTAGTCACTCAAAATTTAATGGATCAGTTAAGTCATATTTAATTCTAGTATTAAGAAAATATTTTAGTATGTTTATCCAGGAATTAAATCAAAAATGAAAAACGATACCAAGAATTTTCAAGAGTCATAGTCCTAAGAGATGGAAATTTTGGTTAAAGAGGAGGGAAGGAGTCAGATATCAAATTAAATAGTGCATTTCCATTTCCTGCTTCTATCTACTTTGACTTCCATTTGTTAGTAGTCTGATAATTGTAAATTTTCTGGTATTACAATGGCTTGATTTTGTGTCTGAAGGTGGACTTGGACCTTGGGAACTATGAGCGGTTCCTAAGTTGACACGTGATAATAATGTCACAACCGGAAAGATTTACCAGGCAAGTGAGTTAAATCTTTTTTTCCTAATAATAAAGCAAGTGGGATAAGTTGAAAGTCTTCTTACTCTTAACCTATAATCTATAATCTATGCTGATAGAAATTCTTAAGATCAATAGGCTTGATGTTTTTTGACTTATTGTATTGACTACTTTTCTTCTCTGTTAGTCTGTCATGGATAAAGAGGGCAAGGGGGATTATCTTAAAAAAACTGTTCCGATTCTTTCACTGTTGTTGAAATGTATCTATTATATTGTTAAATCACTTATATTCCTGTCCTCACATGTTACTTCCCTTGTTCAGGTTGCACTTCATATCACGGATGCCATTCAAGATTGGATTGAACGCATAACAGCTATACTGGTGGACTGGGAAGAACGTCCACATGATGTTTGTGTCATAGAATTGGTACTATAGGTAAATTAATAACTATATGCAACCTGTGGCACAATAGGGGCTTCATACTTTGGTTGGGTTAAAATGGACTTTTGCTTGAAACAGGAGACATTAAGTCAATGCCATTTATTGATGCTCTTGGACAATTCTCGTATTACGTTGGTAAGTTATATACACATGTAATAATGCGTACATAAATAAACATAGGGTGTGATTCTTCTATTTAAAATGAGAATTACAATGTCAGTGAAATAATTATGTTTTCTTTGTTCAGAAAACAAAGCCGACACAGCACACTGTGAGGGGACTAAGAAGCTTGGGATTGACACCAAATATTTTATCTTGCCGAAGCACAATTTGTTATATAGTTATCAAATTGATTTTGCTAAATTTGATTTCAATTTATATGTCACAATAATATTCTTGACATTGTGCATATTAGACATGTTTTACCCGCATCATCAACTAGTATGATTATATTCTTTCATTCATTGATTTTGAATTCAGTAGCATGAAACTGATGTGAAACCTAGCATCGTGGAATTCTTTAAGACATCTCATTGGAGTAAGAGAAAGGGTGATTTGATGAATGATAAGTGCAAGGATACACATGTATGTTTCAGTTCTTTCCCCTTTTTATCCTTTTTGTATTTTATAAGAAAAACCGTCTAATATAAGTCGTCTGACACTTCAAAAGTCATAGCACAGTCTCGATCTCATAATGAAGAGCAGAGAAACATGAAAGATAAGATATCATCTCATGAACAACTAAATGCCGCTCGAATAGAAGATTTGAGAATTTCTAGACATTGTTGGACCAAAATGGGATTCTTTCAAGAAATCATGGCATGAAGAGTTCATCGGGTGGCTATCAAAATGCGAATGAAATCTGGTTAGTCTCAAAGCCTCAAATTCTCATAAAAGTTGTAGTAGCATTAAATAGAAAAATGGTCTGAAATAGTGAAAAGTAGCCAAACGTAAAATGGCTTACTTTATGACCTCATTTAGTTAAATTGGTGGAAGGGATTTGCTGGTGGTTTGGTTTTGAAATTTGTTGTTGCTGTTGAGTTTATTTCATATGTTAAAACAAGTTGGATTTAATGAATAAACAAATGAAACTATGTCAAAATTTTCTAAAATCAATAAACGTAGTCCCGGGTAAGAGGCACGAACACCTCGCATGGGACTAATGTAACTTGTAGGAACTGACCGCGTAGTCCCGGGTCTCCCGATTTGAGAATATGATGATAATTTGTAAAAATCAACACTTAAACATAAAAACAAGCCGTTAAAGGGTGAAAACCCAAACCAACCCCCAAACGACCCCATAGGAGGCGCGGGCACCTCGCACGGGACCAATGTAACTTGTTGGAACTGACCACATAGTCCAAGGTCTCCCGGTTTGAGAATATGACGATAATTTCCAAAAATCAACACTTAAACTTAAAAATAAACCGTTAAAGGGTGAAAACCCAATCCCCCCCCCCCAAACGATCCCGTAGGAGGCACGAATTCCTCGCACGGGACCAATGTAACTTGTTGGAACTGACCGCGTAGTCCCGGGTCACCCGGTTTGAGAATATGACGATAATTTTAAAAAATCAACACTTAAACTTAAAAACAAGCCGTTAAAGGGTGAAAACCCAAACCAGCCCCCAAACGACTTCGTAGGAGGCACGAACACCTCGTACGGGACCAATGTAACTTGTTCGAACTAACCGCGTAGTCCCGGGTCTCCCGATTTGAGAATATGACGATAATTTGCAAAAATCAACACTTAAACTTAAAAACAAGCCGTTAAAGGGTGGAAATCCAAACCAGCCCCCAAACGACCCTGTACGAGGCACGAACACCTAGCACGGGACCAATTTAACTTGTTGGAACTGACTGCGTAGTCCCAAGTCTCCGGGTTTGTGAATATGACGATAATTTGCAAAAATCACACTTAGACTTAAAAATAAGCCGTTAAAGGGTGAAAACCCAAACCAGCCCCCAAACGACCCCATAAGAGGCACGAACACATCGTACGGGACCAATGTAACTAGTAGAAACTGACCGCGTAGTCCTGGGTCTCCCAGTTATAGAATATGATGATAATTTGCAAAAATCAACACTTGAACTTAAAAACAAACCGTTAAAAGGTGAAAACCCAAACCATCCCTCAAACGACCCCGTAGGAGGCACGAACACCTCATACGGGACTAATTTAACTTGTTGGAACTGACCACAAAGTCCCGGGTCTCCCGGTTTGAGAATATGATGATAATTTGCAAAAATCAACACTTAAACTTAAAAACAAGCCATTAAAGAGTGAAAACCCAACCCCCCCCCCCCCCACCCTAAACGACCATGTAGGAGGCACGAGCACCTTGCACGGGACCAATGTAACTTGTTGGAACTGACCGCGTAGTCCCGGGTCTCCCTGTTTGAGAATATGATGATAATTTGTAGAAATCACACTTAGACTTAAAAATAAGTCGTTAAAGGGTGAAAACCCAAACCAACCCCCAACGACCCCGTAAGAGGCACAAACACCTCGCACGGGACCAATGTAACTTATAGGAACTGATCGCGTAGTCCCGGGTCTCCCGGTTTGAGAATATGATGATAATTTGCAAAAATCAACACTTAAACTTAAAAACAAGCCGTTAAAGGGTGAAAACCCAAACCATCCCCAAAACAACCCCATAGGAGGCACAAACACCTCGCACGGGACCAATGTAACTTGTTGGAACTGATCGCATAGTGCCGGGTCTCCCGGTTTGATAATATGACGATAATTTGCAAAAATCAGACTTCAACTTAAAAACAAGCTCTTAAAGGGTGAAAACCCATACTAGCTCCCAAACGACCCCGTAAGAGGCACGAACACCTCGCATGGGACCAATGTAACTTATTGGAACTAATCGCATAGTCCCGGGACTCCCGATTAGAGAATATGACGATAATTTGCAAAAATCGCACTCAGATTTAAACACAAACCGTTAAAAGGTGAAAACCCAAACCAGCCCCCAAACGATCCCGTAGGAGGCACGAACACCTCGCACGGGACCAATGTAACTTGTTGGAACTGGCCGCATAGTCCCGGGTCTCCCGATTTGAGAATATGACGATAATTTGTACAAATCACACTTAGATTAAAAAATAAGCCGTTAAAGGGTGAAAACTCAAACCAGCTCCCAAACGACCCCGTAAGAGGCACGAACACCTCGTACGGGACCAATATAACTTGTAGGAACTGACCGCGTAGTCCCAGGTCTCCCGGTTTGAGAATTTAATTATAATTTGCAAAAATCAACACTTAGACTTAAAAACAAGCCGTTAAAGGGTGAAAACCCAAACCAGCCTCCAAATGACCCTGTAGGAGGCATGAACACCTAACACGGGACCAATGTAACTTGTAGGAACTGATCGCGTAGTCCCGGGTCTCCTGGTTTATGAATATGACGGTAATTTGCAAAAATCACACTTAGACTTAAAAACAAGCCATCAAAAGGGGAAAACCCAACCCACCAAACGACCACGTAGGAGGCACGAACACCTCGCACGTGACCAATGTAACTTATTGGAACTGACCGCATAGTCCCGGGTCTCCCAATTTGAGAATATGACGATAATTTGTACAAATCACACTTAGACTTAAAAATAAGTCGTTAAAGGGTGAAAACTCAAACCAGCTCCCAAACGACCCCGTAAGAGGCACGGACACCTTGCACGGGACCACTGTAACTTGTAGGAACTCACCGCGTAGTCCCGGGTCTTCCGGTTTGAGAATATGATGATAATTTGTAAAAATCAACACTTAGACTTAAAAACAAGTCGTTAAAGGGTGAAAACCCAAACCAGCCCCCAAACGACCTCATAGGAGGCACGAACACCTCGCACGGGACCAATGTAACTTGTAAGAACTGACCGCGTAGTCCCAGATCTTCCGGTTTATGAATATGACGGTAATTTGTAAAAATCACTCTTAGACTTAAAAACAAGTCGTTAAAGGGTGAAAATCCACCCCCCCCCCCCAAACGACCCCGTAGGAGGCACGAACACCTTGCACGGGATCAATGTAACTTGTTGGAACTGACCGCGTAGTCCCGCGTCTCCCAATTTGAGAATATGACGATAATTTGCAAAAATCACACTTAGACTTAAAAATAAGCCGTTAAAGGCTGAAAACCCAAACCAGCTCCCAAACGACCTCGTAAGAGGCATGAACACCTCACACGGGACCAATGTAACTTGTAGGAACTGACCGCATAGTCCCAGGTCTCCCAGTTTGAGAATTTGATGATAATTTGCAAAAATCAACACTTGGACTTAAAAACAAGCCGTTAAAGGGTGAAAACCCAAACCAACCTCCAAATGACCCCGTAGGAGGCATGAACAACTCACACGGGACCAATGTAACTTGTAGGAACCGATCGCGTAGTTCCGGATCTCCTGGTTTATGAATATGATGGTAATTTGCAAAAATCACACTTAGACTTAAAAACAAGCCGTTAAAAGGTAAAAACCCATGTGACACCCCCGCCTAATTAAATACCGGCCGATCACTCCTTTATTAAATTAAAATAAAGGTGAACAGTTGGTTCATTCTTAGCATCACTGTCGTAAAAATAAACTTTTCCAAATTAACACCCTAATTAATTAAGCTAAGTGTGAAAACCATTTTTAACCTTTCTAACCAAATTGTATTTTTAAAGAAAAACTTATTTATTTAATTATTTACCACATTTTCAATAAGTAAGAATCATACAACAATTAACCTGGAACGTAATCCAAATACTTTAAACATTCAACATTCAAAGTCCTAACATTTAAAACTTAAGGTAAAACATCCATACTGAAATAAATCCCATCGTAACAGTACTAGAAATAACTGAAATACAAATGTCCCAATAAAACAGATAAATAGTGGAAAGGGCGACACATGCCCAATAAATGAGTATGATAAATGTGGGATCAAGTAAACGAAGTCGTCTATTGCAAGTGGCCTGCAACTCCCACCTAAGCTGCAGCACGTTCCTTTCAAGGGATCCTAAGCAAGATGCCCCTGTGGCTGGGTACCTGTAATACATACATATATATACAAGAGAGAGAAAGAAAAAAAAGAAACGTGTCAGAGCCCAATAGTGTGTTTGATTTAAAATACGTTTAGCAAGTATTTAAATTGATACAGGCCAATGCAACAACATATTAGTGCGACACTCTCTTGAGAAATTCTCACCTCTCTTCTAATGTGCACACCTATCGCACTAACCTTCCCAACGGTTTGTCTTATCATTTATCGCACTAATCTTCCCAATGATTTAACTTATCTTAGATTACTCGTAAGATTCAAAATTTAACGATTCAATTGTTTGAAAAGACTATTTCAATTAGAAATCAAAGTTCTCATTTTAACTTTATTAATCAATAAAGTTTTCCAGTGTCATATTATACTTTCTCAAAACAAGTATTTATAATTGATTCATCAACCATGTCCTACATATCGCATAACAGTAGGCAGTTCTAGATTTCAGAATTTCATATATATATTAACTACTCATAGAATATATATATATCACAACAGCACCCCAAATAATAACTATGGTGCGGGCATACTCTACTATCCAAACCCCATATCACTCACATTAAGGGGAATACAAATTCGGAATCACTCTCGAATTGTATTAACACATACTCAAATAATATTGAGGTGAAGTATAGATTCCAAGTCTCTTAGGACCGTCTGAACTATCACTGCGATAGCCTGTACCAAGGATATCTATACACAAACAAGATGAGGCGAAGAATAGATTCCAAGTCTCTAAGAGGAAAGCACATACCCGCATCTATTAGGACCATCTGAACTATCATTCCGATAGCCTGTACCAAGGATATCTATCTTCTAGGGTACAAGTCAATATCCCCCATAAAGGTCCCATCGAGATAAGACTGTCCCAGCGCGAAAACCTCAGGGATAGCAAGTAGCGTGGGCATGTTTTTCACACATAGATAGTATATGCATACACAATCATATAACTATACTAATATTTCCATATCAATAATGGGTAAGTTATCAATTCCCATAATTATGTCATTTGCATTTATTTCTCATTATATAGTTATCACGTATAACCATTCACATCTTACTTTAATTTGAGGAGCTTTTCCACTTATTACATAACTCTTCATGGATTCTATCCTCCCAATTATAAAATTCAGTAGGTATACTCATTCGTCCCAAAGTAACTCCCTCACGTGTCTCTCTCTTTAAATCATAAATTCACCGACCCTTATGTAATTATCCCAAAATACAATCTTTGCCCGACATCAAGGGTCCCAAAGTCTATTCACATGTCCTACTGGTCTTCCCTATCTCCCAAAACATTTTATTAAAGATGCCCAAGGATTATCTCACGATAAATTGAATTTAACTCATTTAAAAAGGAAATAGGAGTCTGCCAGGAGGGGTTGATCGATCGATGTCTGGGGCTCGATCGATCGAACCTTCAATAGATCGAAGCTCTAGGCTCGATCGATCGATCAAGCAGGTCTACGAAATCTGCAGAATTGCAGTTACGGGTTTCATCTTCTAACTTACACCAAATCCATATTTTACAGTCCCAAACATCTCAAAATTTGTACTACTAACATCCTAACATGATATCATACATTTCATACGTAAAGCATGTCAATTTACGTCACTAAACATGGATTAATCATGCCATAATTCATTTAAATATTCAAGAACCCTAGAAATCTCTAAATCATGGTTCCAATCTATTTTTCCAAAAATTTCTTCTTATAAACATCATAAATTTCGTGGGTAAATTCCTCTACATGGCAAGGGTTTCCAGAATTATCATTTAAACCATAACTACATGCGATTCCTATCTCAAATCTTAGGTTTTCTTCCATAAAACTCATCCTAATCATTCCTACACTAATATGAAAGATGCATCAACGAAATAAGCAAGAGAAACACTTGCCTGGGATTTTCAGAAGTCTGGTTTATGGCTGATTTTGGTGTGGTTGCGTTCCTCGTCTCGCGATCTACGTGTTGGTGGTGGCGGCGGTGCAAACGGATGACTTTTGGGGCCTTGGATTGCCTTGTAAGCTTTCTTCTTCCCTCTCCTATGGTCATCACTTGTGTTTGAGTTTTCTAACCCTAGCGGACTAACCTAAATGGCTGATATAGGTTTCTGATTTTCGTGGGTTTAATTACCCATAAATGTGAAATGTCCAAAATGCCCTCCCGGGGTACCACTTAGACCTAAAAATGCCCCGAGACCCAAACTAAACCCCCAGGTACACTTTTTTGACTATCTAGACCCTTCCGGACGCGTTGGCGCACTCAAAATGACCATACGAATGACTTATAAAATATTCACTTTATTTATCAAAATTTAATCCCGACGCGACACGAGCACGTCCCGACTTAAATTTCTGAAATTGTCATTTAACTCACTCATGACATTCAATATAACCAATATAATATATTACTTTGCTCATTAGTAATATTCAACAAATTTCATATAATTACTAACTCTCGTCACGTTAATAATTATAACATAATTAATTTCCGAATTTTTATTTAATAATTAACTCACATTAAATTTAATAAATCCCCAAATTAATATAGCCTAAAAATACGGGGTATTACAACCCAAATCCCCAAACGAACCCGTAGGAGGCACGAACACATCGCATGTGACCAATGTAACTTGTTGGAACTGACCGCGTAGTCCCGGGTCTCCTGGTTTGAGAATATGACGATAATTTTCGAAAATCACACTTAGACTTAAAAACAAGCCATTAAAGGGTGAAAATCCAAACCAGCTCCCAAACGACCCCGTAAGAGGCACGAACACCTCGCACGGGACCAATGTAACTTATAGGAACTGACCGCGTAGTCTCAGGTCTCCCGGTTTGAGAATATGACGATAATTTGCAAAAATTGCACTTAGACTTAAAAATAAGTCGTTAAAGGGTGAAAACCCAAGCCAGACCCCAAACGACCCCGTAAGAGGCACGAACACCTCGCACGGGACCAATGTAACTTGTAGGAACTGACCGCGTAGTCCCGAATCTCCTGGTTTGTGAATATGACGGTAATTTACAAAAATCACACTTAGACTTAAAAACAAGCCGTTAAAGGTTAAGCCGTTAAAGGGTGAAAACCCAAACCAACTCCCAAACGACCCCGTAGGAGGCACGAACACCTCGCACGTGACCAATGTAACTTGTTGGAGCTGACCGCATAGTCCCGATTTGAGAATATGACGATAATTTGCAAAAATCACACTTAGACTTAAAAACAAGCCGTTAAAGGATGAAAACCCAAACTAGCCCCCAAACAACCCCGTAAGAGGCACGAACACCTCGTACGGAACCAATGTAACTTGTAGGAACTGACCACATAATCCCGGGTCTCCCGGTTTGAGAATATGACGATAATTTGTAAAAATCAACACTTCAACTTAAAAATAAGCCGTTAAAGGGTGAAAACCCAAACCAACCCCCAAACAACCCCGTAGGAGGCATGAACACCTCGCACGAGACTAATGTAACTTGTAGGAACTGACCGCGTAGTCCCGGGTCTCCTGGTTTGAGAATATGACGATAATTTCCACTCTTATATCTAATTTTTTAGTTTGAGTATTTTTTTTTGTAAATTATTGGGTTACTAATATCGTATCTTTTTTGTATCCTATTTTTTTGCAGGATAACAATTATCGTTTTCATTTATTTAGGTGGAACACATAGAGAACTCAATGGTTTATGACAAGGGGTTTATTCATGATTCCATTTTTTTGTGTTATGGCCGTGCGGGCTTTTGTAGTTTTATTGTTAACTTTTATGGTCGTGTTGGCTTTTGTAAGTTAATTGTTATATTTTGTGGCCGTGCGGGCTTTATGTTAGGCGGGTTTTGTATTAGCAGGTTTTGGAATGTCCAGAAAATAGAGAAAACTCTGTCCAATTTTTTTTTGGCCTGTGAACTATTAAAGACTTGTAATATTTTGAAGTTTGTATGTACATTAGTTTATCAATAACGTGCAATATTTTTAATTTGTGAATTTTTGTGCTTTCAAATAATTAATTTTTTTTCTTTTTATAAAAAAATTTGGCACAGTTCAAAACCGTGGCAAAAGTGTATCATATTTTGGCACTGTTTTGAACTGTGCCAAATTTTTTTAAACTGTGCTAAATCTGGCACAGTTAAAAACTGTGCCAAAAGTGTGCCAGAAATATCAAAGTCTGTCACGGTTTAAAAGTGTGCCAGAAGTGTTCCTGTTTGGACAAATCTGGCACACTTTTGAGCCGTGCCAAAAAAAATGGCCATTTTGGAACACCTGATTCTGGAACAGTTCAAAACCGTGCCAGATTTGATCTGGCACAGTTTTAAACCGTGACAGATTCCTGTTTTTGGTGTAGTGAATGTTGGATATGTCGGGGCCGTCATCCTACGCCTTGTCTCAAAAGTTATGTTGGTGACTGGGGAGACGCTGGTGGACCCCCAATTAGCAGCTTTCGCTTCTTGGATATCGTATTATCGCAATCCTCTGATGGTGACACTGGAGGGGACCTTGAATATCTTGGATGCCTGGTGGGAGGGTCGTTCTGAATTTCTGAGGGGTAGACCTGTAATGTTGTTTATGTGGATGTCGGAGATACTCTGCATGGTGGTGCCACCTGAATATCCCTTGCCGGCGGTTCCAAACTTCTTATCGCGTTATTTCATTAGCGTAGGCTTAGACATTGATGTGGCAACCCAACTAATTAAATACTAGGTAGCTACTCCTTTATTCAAATTAATACAAAATGCCAAGTTGGTTCAGTTCATAGCATCACTGTCGAAAAAATTATAAGATAATTTCTAGCCACCTAATATTTAAAAAGTGAGTTGCCAAATTTTATTAAATTAAATTAACATGCAACCAATTAAATTATAAGATAACTAAACCACATCCACACCACAATCACAATGGAAATATTAATGGAATAATAAATGAGTCTGGAGTAACACTCCCCTAAATAATCCAAATACTGAATAAAACCCAATACAAAGTCTATATAATTAAATAACTCCAAAGCTGAAATGAAACTGAAAGTATGAGAACGTTGTCTCTAAATGGAAAGGGGCGGCATGCCCTAACAGATGAATGACCCAGAAATAGAATCAAATGTAGAATGTGGAGGCGTCTACTACCAAGATCCTATAACTTCCACAACAGCCACATCACGTCAATGGAATGGAACTCCTATGCTTGGCATCCCTGTGGCTGGGCACCTAAAAGGTTTTACAAGAAAATAGATTTGAAAGCAAATGGGTCAGAGCTCGAGGTGAAAACAGTTTAAAAATATAGCAAGTGTTTAATTGCATTATACAATGAATATTATATACATGTTAGTTACGTGCTCTCGTATGAGTTCCTCACCCCTAAACTAATGTGCACGCCTAACGTATATCCTTAACCTGTCCCAGGTATGTCGTTAACTAACTAGTATGTACCCCTTCCTATCCTCACATTATAATATGGGAGTTTATTCATAACATTTTAATATATCCTGCATGTATCTCACCTTTGCATTGATCAGATTAATGTATAACAGTTATGATAGGAAATCCTCATTATTAGATCCCATTTAAAATGTCTCAATAATTTATATTCACACTTTAACAAAGAGTCCGTTATAATCACAAGTATATTATTCTCAGCATAGATATACAAATAGGGCACCCCTAGTCTAAGCTACGGTGCACACATACTCTACTATTAAATCCCGGTACATCACGTAGTGTTCTAAATCTCTCAGGCACCGTTTCAATAAGAAAAATCATACATATTGGAGGCGAACATAGTTCACATACCCATGGGTCACGTACATACATGCGCTCCCATGGTCAGCTAACTTATCAACTCATAAATAATCCATTCACAGTCCTATGTCCTTAAGGTACCAATCCAAATCCCCCCCCCCCCGGTAGGCACACAAAGATTAGATGGCCCTGTTCTAAAAGCCGACCTCCCGTGATAGCAAGTATGGTAGGTATGTAATACACATAATAATCCATATACTAAGCATTCACACAACTTAGATAACTTGTTATATTATTAATGGTATATTCTCAGCGTTATGCCATTAGTCCAATTCGTTCATTATTATAATTTCGGATGATATATAATATATTTTGCCGATACGTCTCACGTCGTATAATTTCGAGTACTTAAATGAAACCAAAGAGGTTATTAAGTCTCCTAACTTCCCACATATTAATTCAATACTCTAAACTCCTTATTTATGTCCCAAAATCCTAACTTATCACTCCTAAGAATTTAAATCATGTTCTCGCGTCATAAAATAGGAATTACTTGTCGGACACTCATAAATTCAACGCTACATTCAAACCCAATTCTCATATGTTCCGGGTTTAAAATATATCCCTACTGGTCTCCCTTAAGTCCTAATGTATTCACATAATCCCCAAATACAATGTTCAATGGACGGAAACACTTACAATAAAAAAGGGGAAAAAGTCACCATTTCTGGGGGGGATCGATCGATGGTCGATCGATCGACCGATGAATGTCGATCGATCGATCAAGCAGGTGAGGCTACGGGTTTCTTCGTTTTTCAGTCCCAGATTTGTCACCAAACTTCATTACTTGGTGTGAAATCCTAATATAAGTATATGGGGTCATTATATAACCTAATTACTTGATTCTTAACGTTCCAAAACTTTTAAATCATCAACAATTAGCCTATCTTGGATCCAATCTTCATATTAACATAAAAACCCTATTTTTTTATTTTCTTCATGAACTATCATTTTCTCTTCCCAAATTCGTTTTTGATTCATCTGGGGTTATGATTTTGTTACTGAATTTCTTCCTGAACTAATCTACATGCAAATCCTATACAAGATTTAGGTTTCTTCTCCAAATTTCATGAGTTTTCATCATTATTCAAGGCTATCATCAAATCCTACACTAGCATGGATGAATTATTCGCTGAAACTTAATGAAATCAAATCACTTGCCTTAGAATCGATGTTGTTATCCATTGGTGATGTTAATGGCTGGTTCTCCCTCTCTTTCCAGTGATAAATCCGATGAATAATGGTGGTGTGTGGTGGTTATGACTTAGAAAACCCTCTTTGTAACTTCTCCTCTTTCTCATGTTGCCCACTCTTACTTTTTTGGCTGATAATGGACCTAATATTGGCTGATAAATAAGGCCTAAAATTCGTGGGTCAAAATCCCTTCAAAATTAAAATGACTAAAATGCCCTCCCGGGTTGCCGATTTGGTCTAAAAAAGCCCCGGGACCTAAACTAAACCCCTGGCTAGTGTTTTCTGACTATTTTGACCCCTCCGGACACGTTGATGCACTCAAAATGACCATATGGATGATAAAATTAAAATTTAATTTTAAATCCACTTAAATTGATTCCTGACGTGACTGACACGTGCGTCCGAACTTAATTTCTCGAATTATCGTATTTATGACTCGCGATAATTTTAATAAATTACATAATCATATATTACCATATATTCCCAGTAATATTCAACATTATCATCATAATCAAGTACCAAATCACGTCTCGCTAGTATTTAAGTCCGGATTAATTTCCAATTAATTCCCCTTAAATAAAATCAATAAAATTACGGGGTATTACAATTGAGAGTTGGGAGAACTGGTTTGTAGATCACGAGGCACGAGGCTTATGATGGTCTGTGCCTTGGTGGGGGGAGCCACTGCCCATTATGGAGCTTGGAGAGTACCAGTATATCAGACTGGTTGGCCTTAAGCATACCTCTTTATACTTTACCTAGCAACTGTTGTGCCAATACGGTTGAGAGCAAATTGTGCCAACGCGGGCACTGAACTTCTTTCCTGTGGAGGACCTGACAGTGCGTATGTGCATGCGGCTTGGTTCTCTATAAGAGAATCGTCGTGTGTCGACCCATCCTTCCCAGTCTACTGGGTGAGTCTGGCATGTCTCCGGGGACTATATGAAGTGGTTATAGAAGAAGGTAGTGGCCAAGATGCTAGCTGTGGAGAATGGTCAAAGGGGGTTTGCCATATCTGAAACTCTGGATGGGGGCTTTGTGATCTACCCCAATCTAGTCCTGGGCTTATCGCTCTATGAAGCGTTTGTGATACTCCATTCAAGTAGGGGAGGTTTGGGGAGCCCAAAATGCATGTGATGATGGTGTTGGATCCTCTGGCAGCTACGGGTAGGGCTTTGGGAAGCTCTTTTGTAATAGGTGTGGCTTTATGCTTTGTGAGAATAATTGGAGGGTGATTCTCAAGATTAGTGGGGCTTGTTATTATCTGGGGTTTTTTTAGTAGGTGTAGTGCTGGAAAAAGAAGTCGTTTGACTCCTTACGCCAATGTAATCATACGAAAACTTTAGATAATGAAATAAATAAGTTTTTGATCATCTAGTTGTGCCTCTTGATGACTTTTTGCATTTTGAATTATCTATACTAATCGCTAAGGCATACATAATCCTTTTGTTCATGTATATGTTAAAATGAACTGTCATTCTTGGGGATAAGAAAATAATAGCATTTTGTGAAAAGAATGGGACAACACTTATGCGAAGCGAATGAGCTGCCTACATACCTCTGAGGGTTTTGAAAAAAATTCAAAATTCATTTTCTTTAGAATAGAATGGAGATGAGAAGAGTCGTTGTGCGCCGAGATTTCAAACTAGGTGTAGAATTTCTTGAGACGGTCCAAGTTGACTGGACGGGCCATTTCTTCTCCATCGAGGTCAGTGAACACAGCGGCGCCGCCGATAGGATCCTCTTTACAATGTAGGGGCCGTTCTAATTGGGCTTAAATTTCCCTCTGGGGTCCCAGATAGGCTCTACCATTTTTTTGAGGGCTAAGTCACATTCTTGGACTCCATGGTCCTTAACTCTCTTATTGAATGATTGTGCTATACGGTAATGGTACCCTTGTTTGTGATATAGAGCTTTCAATCTCCCCTCGTCCAAGAGGGATAGCTCATCAAGACGGCTTTGGTGCCAGTCTTCCTCGTTGACTTTATTTTCAAGCATGACGTGCAATGAGGGTATTTCCAGCTCCACGAGTAGGACTGCTTCCATGCCGTAGACTATAAATTAAGGGGTAGCCCCAGTAGAGGTTCGAACTAAAGTGCGGTAGCCCTAAAGGGCGTAAGGGATCTTGTCGACTCAATAACGATAATTCTCAATCATCTTGATGATGATGCCTTTGGGATTCTTATTGGCTGCTTCGACTGCTTCGCTGGTTTGAGGTCGGTATGGAGAGGATTTATGTCTTTGAATCCCATACTCGTCGACCACTTCTGTAACCTTCACCTAGAAATGTAACCCATTATCTGATACCAGCTCGTGTCGACCCTATATTGGCATATGATATTTTTTTTGATGAATTTGGCCACTTTGTTGGCATTCAGAACTATGTATGACTCTACTTAGACCCATTTAGTGAAGTAGTAAATAGTAGGATGAACTAATGCCCATTGAATGCCTTCGAGGTAACTGTCCTTATGATGTCGATGCCCTATCTGGAAAACAGCCAAGGAGAAGTCATGTTGTATAATTCTCACGGAGGTAGATTCTGTAGGTTGGAGAATAGTTGGCATTTGAGACATCTTTAAACGTAGGTTGTGCAGTCCTGAACCATAGTAGTCTAGTATTATCCCTATGGAATGATCTTTTGAGCGAGCATATGGTCATTCATGTGGGGTCCGCACTCCCCATTGTGGATTTTTTGCATCATTTCTTCAATGTCAGCCCCTGCGATGCAGTGTAAATGGGTTCCATCAAAATTTCTCTTAAATAGTGCCTTATCATATACAATGTACTGGGCGGACAGTCTGCGGAGAGTTGCTTAGTCTTTATTGTCGGCTCCTTGGGGATACCTGTCATGTTTGAGGAGGTGCCAAATGTTATATTACTAGCAATCGTCTATTTCAAGTTCTTCCTCCATGCTGATCTCGATGTGGTAGTAGTGGGTTGGTTTGTCTTATTTCTGGACAAGGAAGGGGCCATGGTTATTCCTTCGAGCATGTCAATCATGGAGGCTAAGGTGGAAAGAACGTCATCCAGGTTATTTTTCGCTCGGGGCAGGTAGTGGAAGGTGATTTCTTAGAATTGGGAAGCTAGTTCTCTAAGGTGGGCATGGAAAAGTAAGAGTTTCTCATCCTTGACTTTCCATTTCTTGAGTACTTGAACAATGATGAGGGTTGAATCCCCGTATACATTGAGGTATTGAATTCCTTTCTTGAGGGAAACTTTGAGGCCTATCGTTCACGCCTCGTATTCAGTCATATTGTTAGTGCAGGGGAAATCCAAATTGATGGCAATTGGAGTGTGGGAGTCATCAGGGGAAATTAGGAGAATTCCAATGTCATATCCTTTTTTTATTGGCAGCACCGTTAAAGAACATTTTCCATCGAAGATCTTCTTGGGAGGCGCAAAGGATATTCTCATCCGGGAATTCATTAATCCAGACATCGGCTTCTTCCATAGGGTAGTCATTAAGGTAGTCATAGAGGGCTCTTCCTTTCATGGCTTTCTGTGTGACATAGGTGGTATCAAACTCGGTTAGAAGCATCAACCAACGAGCCATTTAGCTGGATAGGGCAGGCTTTTCAAATAGGTACTTGATCGGATTTATTTAGGATACGAGTCTGATGGGGAAGGCGAGCATGTAGTATTATAACTTTTGGGCAACCCAGATAAGAGTGACACGTGATTTTTCCAAGGCGGTGTAGTTAACCTCGTAATCGACTATTTTTTTACAGGCATAGTAGATGGCTTTCTCTTTGTGATTTTTTTCAAGGTATTGGGCTAGTAAAGCCCCAACTGCAGTATCGGTTACGATTAGGTATAAGGGTGAGGGAAAACCAAGCTACGGTGGCATAAGTACCAGAGGTCAGGTTAGGTATGGCTTGATTTGGTCGAAGGCTTCTTGGTAAGCTTCATTACAGACTTTGGCTGAACCTTTTGGAGGAGTTTGAAGATGGGTTCACAAATGGAAATTGAATGATGAATTGACTAATGTACTATAATTTCCCAAGGAACCCTCGGACTTCTTTCTTCGTTCGAGGAGGTGGCATCTCAAGTATGGCTTTCAGCTTAATAGGATGTTCTTCTATCCCTTTCTCACTGACCATGAATCCTAAGAGTTTACCTTTGGTGACGTCGAAGACATATTTATGTGGGTTAAATCGCATTTGGTATTGTCGCAATCGTTCAAAGATTTTCTGGAGAGCGGGAACATGACCTTCTCTAGTTTTGGACTTGATAATCATGTCGTCTACATAGACCTCGACTTCCTTATGTATCAGATCATAGATAATGGTTATAGTAACCCTTTGGTAAGTAGCCCCTGCATTTTTTAGACCAAATGGCATGAATGCGATTTTCTCTTGATGATTAGGGTGTATCTTGCATGATTATATTTAGCAAAATCATCAACAAATGACTTGAGAGCATGACTACCAGTGTCGTCCACAATCATATTGATGTTGGGTAGTGGGTAATCATCCTTCGAAGAGGCTTTGTTCAAGTCTCGGTAATCGACACACACGCGGACCTTTCCTCCTGATTTCGGTAAGAGTAGATATTGGCTAGCCAAGTAGGATATTTAATTGCTCAAATGAAACCCACATTCAATTGCTTGAGTACTTCTTTTTTTACTTTGAATGACCATTCGGTGCGGAGCTTTCATAGATTTTGTTTGACTGGTTTACATTTTGGGAGAGTTGGAATCTCATGCTGTGTTATATCAGGGTTAATACCGAGCATATCATCGTAGGACCGTGAGAAGACATATGTAAATTCCTTCAGTAGATCTTCGAGTTGCGTGCGCTCGTGATCATCAAGAGTAGCCCCGATCCTAATCTTGTGCATTTGGCTACTAGAACCGAGATTAGTAATAACAGTTTCATCTTTATTAACTTGAATGCGATTATGTTGTTCTTTATTAACCTTATTTAGATTAGTTAAGAATTGTTCATTTGCAAAGTCATCATTATCTAGAGTTTGATTAGAATCAAGACAATAAATGTAAGGCACAACAAGATACTCAAAATCTTCGTTTATTTCATTGATAGGAAAAACATCATTGAGAACATCATCAAAGGAGGTCTCAATTACATTAGAGTGAGAGGAAACAACTAAAGGGGAAAGGGGATAAACATCAGGGTTAGGTTGAATATTAGCGTGCGGCACACGTGCAGCATGCCAATTGAGAAGAGGTATATCAGCATCTTTGATAAGGTAGGATAGATCAGATGATATAGTCCCTGAGTGGATCATGCAAAGTGCCAGGCCCAGTATTTGTAAGTTGAAAGAATCCTCAGAGTTGGTGTCCTCAGAATCTCGAATATCATTTATGGTCTCTTGAGTGAGTGGTTGCACATAGTTTTGGGAACTTTTGGCTCCTGAGTAGCTATCTTTAAAAAACATCTCCATTCCTGGTTTCGTCTTCTTATCTACAGGGTCATACCAAGGTCCAGGGAAGACGCAGAAGGGGAAATCTTCACCCTCTCTGATGAATCTTCCATTTAGGGAATCTCCCGAGATAGTTTTAGCACGTTCTAACTTTCTCTTCAGTCGACACTAACGGATCAATCTGAGTTCTTCTTCTGATGGTTGATAGCCCAAGCCGCAGTGAGGAAAGGCCTTCTTCAACATGATAGCTTCAGTTATCCCTTGTTGTCTTTTCCATAGCCCCAGTCCAGGCATGAAGTGAATATTCTTGAATATTTGGATTACATTGACGTTTCCATGGGGATCATATTCTGGACAAACCATGTCCTTAAAATTGTCCCCTATTGGGAGTAGGAGTGGTTCGATCTGAAAGCTTATATCTCGAGTATCGGATTACTAGTGCTAGAATTCTCAATGTTATCACTATCTCCCAAGATAGTGATAACTTGTCCATTGGCAAAGAACTTCAATTTCTGATGAAGCGAAAAAGACACTCCTTTGATGTTGTGGATCCACAGTCGTCCAAGCAGTAGATTGAAACAGGCTGGGATGTCGATGACTTGGAGTTTAATAATAGGGTTTATAGGGATAGCTCCTATTACAAGCTTGTTTGATCCCATTACTTCTCGGTGGGTGTTTTCATAGGCACACACAACAGTAGAGGTTGGAGTAAGGTCACTCATTTTCAGTCCCAGATAATTGAGGGTTCTTAGTGTGCACACATTCAGAGATGATCCGTTGTCAACAAGAGAGAGGGGGACAGTTTTCCCCTTAACTTCAACAGAGATATTGAGAGCATGATTGTGATTGGGACCAGTTTTAGTAATTTCTTCTTCGAAGAAGGAGAGCATTCGAGTAGAGGTCAAGGATCCAACTAGATTCACTGCTTCTTCTGGTATGGTTGAGGGAGGAATTGTGGGTCCTATGAGTAGCTTAATTAGGGCATTTCGGTGTAGTTGGGAAGACATGAAAAGTCCCCATAGAGTGATGTTAGCTTGGGTCTTTTTCATTTGATCAAGGACATTACTTTCTTCAAGAGTCATTTCTGGCATAGGGAGATTCTCGACACCTTTCCCTTTATCGCTTATTGATAGTTGTAAGTTTGGATTCTGGTAATATCTCCCTGACCTGGTCATGTGGTTCACGAAAGAAGGTAAAAATAAAAACCTTATTTCTTCATCGATATTGGGTTGCTCAGCTACCTGGTTGATCTCTCTTAGTAGCTCCTCGAATGATATCACTCGCATAGGTTGTCTATCAGACTAGTCTTTCCTGAATCTGGCCCTTCATCTGAATCCTCAGAATTATCTCCCATGGCAACCATATTGTCTTTCCATGCAAAGTCAATACACTCTATAACTTATATGGCTTCTTCGTATAACTCTTCCCATTCGGCGGTGACATGCAGGACTAAAGGGACTAGGTGCCCTTATAATCTCAAAACGTCGAGTAGCACAGATATGCTACAAATATCACTAGTTTATCAAAACAAATCTGCCATGATCTGGACTGGATCATCTAGACTAACTTCATCGACTGGCACTACCCAGTTGTCCGATTCTCGGGCCCATTTTCGATCTTCTAAGAATAATCCACTAAATCTCTGATCGTTAATGGTCATCTGGGAGGGCAATTTCAGTCCTAACTCTAGGAGTTGGTTCAGCACTTCTGATAATTTTATGTCTTTACCTTCAAAACGGGTACGGACGACGATGCAGGCTCTGGTGAGGAGTGATAAAGTTTAATCGACAAGGCTGGTAGGGTGTAAGAGGAAATGTGGGCATGTTTGGAGAGGTTTAGGATAGTATATGGGTATGACTGGTAATTTACTTATCATGATTTGGGTAGATGGTTCGAGTCCTAAGTCTTCTTCTAGGAAGATGGCATTTGCATGATTTGGGAGTGGATTATGGGTAGTGTTTGGTTTAGGATTAGCTGATGGGGTGATGATACCCCGATCAATCAGGCTTTGGATTGTGTTTTATAGACGAAAACATTGGTCTTTGGTATGGCCAGCAGTTTGGTGAAAGTCACAATGGGCATCAGGTTTGAAGTTTTTCGGTAGTGGATTTGGTAACGGACGTGGGTCCAAGGGTTTCATCAGGTTTCGATTTAAGAGAGCTTTGTAGGCTTTGGAGAGAGGAGCGTGTAGAAAATGTGTATGCGATTTTAGTTTTGGAAAAAAGTGTGATGGATAATTCCATTCGAAATTTATGGGTGTAACCCTCTTTTATTTATTTTTGGGTTTTTTATGAAAAAATAAAGTATGTGCAATATACTAATAAAAGTGTGAGTGTTAATATGTATGAACTAAAATGAAACTAGATTATGAACCTAAAGTAACTTATACTAAAACAAGAGATTTAAAAGAGAGTGAGAAGGAATTAGACCTTCCTTGGATATTGAGCTTGAATCTTGAATGAACTCCCTTGGATATTGATGAGAGAGAATGATATTTGCCAAATTGGGAGAGAAAAGGATGGGTATTTAGGCTTGAATGGAATTTCTCATATGGAACTTCGCTGACTTCTAGAGAATATTGTTGAGATCACTGATGCTGATGGGTTTGATGTCTGTCCTATGAATGAGGTAATGGCCCTTATTTATATGGGAAAAGGGGGGTGACAATCGGTCTACCCCAGGGAGTGCCTAACGGCAGGTCACCCTTGACACTTTGTTGATAGGCAGGGTTCAGGACCTATCAATTGGCAATCTTGTACGGACCTTTCTGGAAAAATGATTGTAGCACAAAAATCGTTGATTCGAATTGTGCACGGGGCATACCGTTAGAAAGGTATTTCAGATACCTTCGAGAGTCCTTTGGACCGCTCCCGAGTTTGGGAGTTTACTTTGGGTCAAATGTGGCTCGGAAGCGCACATCGATCCTTTGGAGGGGAGTTTGTTGGACGTAAACGGATTGTTAGTCCACATGGTAAGTTATAATCGCGCATGGGGTGGATCGTTTGAAAGTTTAGGAGATGTATTTAGATATTCCAAAGAGTTTTTCTCAGTTCAAAAAGTTAACCTAGGCCAACCGGGGCACAAAAGCCCACGGCGACCTCCCGAAGTAAAATGGATCATTCGTCCGTACCGTAGGTCAGAATCGTGCACGGGGTGGATCATTAGAAAGGATACTCAGTGACCTTCAGAGATTCATTCAGTCTCGTTCAAGATGAAGAGTTAACTTTGGTCAAACGGAGTCCGGGAGGGCTCGGTGGCCTCCGGATCTATTTTTGGGCGAAAGTTGATCGTTCGTTCTAACGGTTATACTGTTTTGCACACGGGGCGAACCGTTGAAGTTGATTGGGGTCAACTCTTTGAAGATTCAGAGAGCTTTCAATCTGATGGTGAAGTTGATTGGGGTCAACTCGGAACCCGGGAGCACCCGATGGCTTCTAATCAGTTTTCGATAGTGAAATGGTCCATTCGTCCGAACTGTTATGCCAATTAGCGCACGGGGTGGATCATTGGAAAGGATATTCGGAGCCCTCAAAATATTCAAAAAGCTTTCACTCTGGCTATAGAGTTGGCTAGAGTCAAATGGGGCCCGGGGGTTCCCGATGGCCTCTAGATCAGTACTCGGAGTGCGACCTAAGTTTGCAGTGGAAAGGGGAAGTGTTAGGAGTCTAAGGAGAGACTTAGGGGGTCCTAGAATGTGGTGTCTACACCAGCCACTTGATTGATTGAATTTTTTTATAAAACCTCATGGATATGATCTTCTTACTATCAAGATCATATCCACGAAGTTTCATCAAAATATTCAATCAAAAAGTGGGTGAGATGTTCGCCAAAATTTCAACGGTCGAAAATGCATATTTATACCCTTGTTTTTTACATATCACCTCATCTAAACATTTTTTTTTTTTGATTAAAATTTTTGGAGATGATCGTCTCATCATGGAGATCATATCCATAAAGTTTCATTAAAAAATCATTTTTTTACAATTTTTAAAAAAATGGTATGTACCAGAGTTTGCACCATAAGAAGTCCTTACATGAGGGGGTCTCTCTCTCTCTCTCTCTCTCTCTCTCTCTCTCAATATATATAAGCGCAAATATTTTAGCTTAGGCTTTTTATTTATTTTATTTTCACTTTGGCAATTTGTTATATCCTGTTACAAACCGACTTGCACTGACTCCTCGAACCGAACACCAACTTCTCCAAGTTTAACATTCCTCTACATCTAAAGAAAGTATAATGACTTTTAGAGTTTCAAATTTTTCATAAAGTTATTTGGGATGTTTATTTTTTTATTGAAAAATGAGGCTAGTATTTTTTTAAGTTTTAAAAATTCAATTTTTTTATTTTTAACCTCGTTCAAACGAGATTCGTTTCTTGCTCAAACGACTTTACATTCTCATTAAAAGGGTCATTTGATCTCAACATCTAACGAGGGCATATTTTTTTGCATCGCTTGAAGGTCATTTGAAGCTAGTTCAAATGAGATGTCCTTGTCGTTCCAATGAACTAAGTTTTCATTCGAATGAAATGCCTTTCTCGTTTGAACGAGTTTCACTTTCATTCAAATGAACCACCTTGAATTTTGTGAAACGTCTATAAACACTTTTTTTTACTCAAAATTTTGTAAGACTTTTGCCAAAACGTTTCCTATATATCTGTTGCAAAAGTTCACTTTTTGTGTAACCAAAACACTTTTTGATTCACACTTTAAATTCCCAAATAGTTTTCTGAATCTTTTTGAAATTCAGAAAAGTTTTATATCTTTGCATATAACTTTATGGAGTGGAATCTCTACAGCTGACTTGTGACCCGAAGGATCATGGTTGAAGACTAAAGGCTGAAGGTTGATTGGTGGATATCGAGGGTGGAATGTAACCTGGGACAACTCTGGACTAAGCCGTTTTCTTTACAAATTCTACGAAGACACTGCATATTATACTTGTGGGTGATATCAAGTAGTTTGTAAGTCAAAAGTCTTGTAAACTCTCTAAAGTGATGAAATATAGGTTTTTCCCTAAAAAAGGATTTTCCTTATTTGTCATCTGATTATATGTTTTCTTTACCTATTTTATCAACTAGATGCATGTTTAGGATACAAAGGTAAAATTTAGTAAATCAGGTTTTCACAAGAAATGTTTAATTGGGTTTTAATTTGAAAAATCACAAAAGTAGAATTTTTGTTTGTGACCATCCTTGCCAAGCACGTTTGTTTTCGCATTCTCAAATTGCTATTAGAGCATTCAACATTTTTACCCCTATATATATATATATATATATATATATATATATATATATATATATATATATATATATATATGTATATGTATATGTGTGTGTGTGTGTGTGTGTGTAGTCAGGCTCTCCAACATACCCCACTTAGCATACCTATAAACATACCCATTTTTTTAAAATAGTAAAAAATTGTATTTTTTAACCAAACTCAACATTTATGATCTACATAATTAGGGGTCATCTACAAAAAAAAATCAAAAATTAAACCCGAAAGTGGTGAGATGATGGCAAATATTTGAACGGTTGAAAATGCCCATATATAACAACTTTTCATTTCACCGATTTTCGAGTTGAATTTTTTTATGATTACTTTTTGTAAATGATCTCCTCATTATTGAGATCGTGTATACAAAATTCGGTCGAAAAATATATATATTTTTACTATTTTATACAAATAGACTTTATAACTATGTTGCTAGGAGGTATGTTGGAGAGCCTGAATATATATATATAGGTCGGCTCTAATGCGCAACTTGCAGATTTAAC
The DNA here is from genome assembly GCA_949130495.1 of Sambucus nigra. NCBI lineage: Eukaryota > Viridiplantae > Streptophyta > Magnoliopsida > Dipsacales > Adoxaceae > Sambucus > Sambucus nigra. Next base: position 303,832,019 of record OX422208.1, read on the forward strand.
TTGCGGACGGATTTTTTTGTATTTTTTAAAAATAGCAAAAAAAACTTTTGGGACTTGACTTTTTCCTGCGGTATTTAAACATTTCAGGGGACCCCTATAAAAAAAATCAGCCAAAAATAAATTGTTTTTCTATTTTTAAAAAATTGGTCAAACAAATGTCAGTTTTTAAAGCTCTTAAAAACTGACATATGTTTGACCGATTTTTTAAAAACAGTAACACAATTCATTTTGAGCTGATTTGTTTTACATGGGTCCCCTGAAATGTTTAAATACCACAGAAAAAAATCAAGTCGAAATTTGATTTTTGCTATTTTTAAAAAATCACACAAAAATCCATCCGCAAGTTGCATATGCATTGGAGCCTGGCTATATATATATACGAATGATAATTATTTTTCATGAATTGAATTGATATTTTTTGTGATTATAGTGGCATTATAATAATGTTCTCAATCTTTCTTCCAACTAGAAAAAATGATTAATGTCGCATAACAATTTTATAAAGGAATATTTGATAAGGGTTTGATGGAGTTGTATTGTATCAATCTACGCTTCATAGTATGTCTATGTCACAATAATTTGTTATTGTTTTTATTTAAACTTAAAATACTTGAATTTATTTCGATGATTTTCTTATGGACATTAATAATTTTTTAAATAAAAAGTGTGCATGAATATTGTAACACCCCATATTTTAGAGGATATATAAATTAATTAAATTAGTGAGTTGGATTTATTTAATTTGGAGAAATTCATTTAATTTGGTGATTTAAATTTAATTTATTTAAATTGGAGAAATTATTGAATTTGGAGATTTAGAATTTATTATTTAAATTTGGGGATTTAGAAATTTAAATTAATTCGGGTTATTGAAAATTTTCACATGTGTCGCATTTTGAGGTTGAAATTGGAAAATTTTATAAAGTATCTCGGATGACAATTCTGAGTGCACGGTTGAGTCCGGAAGGGTCAAGATAGTCGAAAAAGAGTACCCGGGGGTAGTAAATGGGTCTCGGCGCATTTTTAGACATGACCGAGCCCATACGGGGGCATTTAAGTCATTTTTAATTGACCAATAGGCTTAATTACGGGATTGAGGAATTTTAACCTAGGTTTAAGTGTGTTGGGCAGCCATGAGTCATTCCAAAACACAAAGGGTTGAGAGAGGAGAGAAAGGAGAAAGAAGAAGAAGGAAAGAATGATGACAAGAGCAATCCGGGCAAGAATTTCGACATGGGATCGTCGGATTTAATCCCCCAAGGCAAGTGTTTTTTTGCTTTAATTTGAGTTGTAGTTAATGATGTAAATAGTTGTGATTATGTCAATTAATTCTGGAAATTTGGAAGTGGGAATTAGAATTGAAATTTGTGGGTTTATGGTGAAGAAGATGAAGAATAACCATTGATAGGGGATTTTTAACTTTGTGAGAAATTGGGTTAATAGTGAGATTATAACTTAATTTGAGAAGTGAATAACATGATTAGATGTTGGTTTTTGAATCTCCATTAGTGGTATTGTTGGAAGAAATTGTTAATGATGAAGTTTGGGTGGATTTAGGATGAATCTTGGGAGGTTTTTGGGGTAAAAGATCTGAGTATAATCGAAGGTTTTGGAGCTTTAATGGCGATTCTGTCCGCAATGTCCTGTAGAAAATCGCTTTTTCTACATTTTGTTGTCTCACGCGCTTCCTCCAAAACTGCTGCAAAATGCCTCAAAACATCAATTTATTAATCTGGGCAGAATGTGGGAAAACTTTTTAAGAAAGGTTTTTTTTTTAATCTTCTTTGAGATGAATCTTTATAATGCCCTAACTTTTGGCATACGGACTCGGATTAGTGTGCCGTTAACGGCCACACATAGATAGCGAAGAGTATTACGCTGTCCTGGGAATATTTTTAATTAGACAAAAAAATTGAAAGGTCTAAAATACCCTTGAAGACGGAACGAGTTATTTGATTTTTAGCACAACTTTAAATGAGCATAACTTTGTCATACGAATTCGGATTTACGTGCCGTTTGTGGCCACGCATAGCAAATGGAGAGTAGTACGTAGTACTAGGAATTTCATTACTGAGGCATATATTTTGAAATGTCTAAAATACCCTTGGAGTTTTAATTAGTGATGAAACTTTCCCGAATTGAATCTAAAAATTGTTGGGAACTTTGTGAGACTAATATGAACTTAATCAAGTATATATGAGGTGAGATATATAATTATATAAATTATATTAAATAGCGGGATGTAGCTATTTTGGTATTGGATCGTATTTAATACGAGCGAACTAGTAATAATTGGAATATATGTATATATATATGAATGTGTGAATTATATATATAAATATGGGAATACATAATCCAATAGAAAAATGATAATAGGTTACGGGAATACCTAAAACAATGATAGGTTGTGTGAATACGTAAAACAATGAAAGGTTATGTGAATACCTAATATTTTAATAGGGTGCGTGAATACCTATTTGATTGTTTTATTATGTGTATGACATACCTAGCTGCTTGCTATCGCGGGGGGTTGTGTAGAGACGGTCTTATCCTGAGTGACTTTCGGGGGGATATTTGACTTGTATCTCAGAACATAGGACTGTGAAAGACTTATTTGTGAGTTGATAAGTCCGCTGACTATGGGAGCGTAGGTATGTGCGTGACCCATAGGTATGTGAATTATGTTCGCTGCCAATATGTGTGATTTGTTTATATGGTTCGTGGGATATTTCCGAACTGATAGTCCTTGTTTGAGTACGAGACGTACCGGGACATGATAGCAGAGTATGCAATGCACTATAGGTGTATCCTTAGGGTGCTGTGTTAGTATATATATATATATATATATATATATATATATAATGGTGGTGGATATATATGTATACTTGTGATATAATTACAATGTGATAATTGTAGGCTATTAAGATTGTGCTGATACATATATATAATAGTGAGGGATATATGTGTATGCTTATGGTATATCTACAATGAGATAATTACAGACTATTAAGATAGTGAAATCTTATATAAACGTAAATAGTAAATACTTGACTTTAGTGTGATAACACTTATTTAAAAATGACAATTGTTGAGATCAAATATGATATACTACTACGAGGGGTAACTAGAAGGATAAGCCTTTTTCCTAGTTAGAAGTGTGTCAGATGGCTAGGCGGAATAAATGAATTCGATAGTTGTGCACTATAGAAGAGAGGTGAGATTGTCCTCAAGAGAGTGGGACCGTAAAAGCAATTATGAACATTATATACTACGCATTTCATTTATTGCAATAAAATGCTTGCTAAACATTTTTATAAATCGGGCTCTGACCCATTTCTTGTACTTCTTCTCTCTTGTCTATGTATATGTATATTAACAGGTGTCCAGCCACAGGGATGCCATAGTTGACTTATCTATTCCAGGGTTACGCAGCTGCAACATTGTGGATGGTTGCAGGATTTGATTTAGACGTATCATTTCTTTATTCCTAGAGTAGGATTCTTATCTCAGTTGTAGATTCATTCAGTTCATGTTTCCCCTTTTACTTTTAGACTCAGTACTTGGTTTATGTATTCATTTATTGAATTATTATTATTAGAATTTTGAGCCGATTGTTTATTCAGCAGGTAATTTAGTCATTTAGTATTGTTTTAGACTCATGGTTTGGATGTATGGTTTATTTGTTATTCAGCATGCATATTTAATTGTTTAATAAAAAGATAAAATTTAACATCAGTCTTTTTGAATACTAGGTGGTTAGTAAAGCTTTAAAAAAATTTCGACAGTGATGCTAAGAATGAACCCCTGAGATTCCTGTTTTAAATTTGATATAGGACTGATCACCCGGTATTTATTTAGGCAGGGTGTCACAAATATATACAGATGTTATAAGACCAAATTGATAATGAAAATAATAGAAAAATATATTTAATTTAATTTTAATTATCTCTATGTGATTGCGAACTCAATCTCATTAGCCCATATTATCAAGAGTTATTCAGGGTTTAATCCACATAATTGAAACTAAGTTTTTCTCCACAATTAAATGTTCTTTCAGTGACATCAATCCAAGATAAGCAAGAAGAACAATGATCCTTTAAGAAAATAACGTGATTTAATCATGTTTGAGCCTATAATGAATGACTAATTAGCAACAAAACAATATTAAATGACATGGATATGATTACTTGGTTGGGTGATTAAGCCCTTTTCTCTTTTACAATTTTCCTTTATTATTCCATTGACATGATATTTTTTCTTAAAATTATGGATGACTGTATTATCATTTACTCTTTAGTGAAAACTTTAAGGATATCATATGGATGGATGTTGTATTTAATATTTAGTACCATATTGATTTTCATCTAAATAAACCGGTGTTTCTGAATTTATGTTATTGGAGCGTACAATTCTTATATTCTTAGCTTATTGAGATCGAAAATTTGCACTAGCAACAATTAATTATTGTTACGTATATTTAGGGTTAATTAAACATATCATCTTGAACTTTGCCCCCATTTTCACGTCACTACCCGGACATTAATTTTAAGGACTTACAAAATGGCTTATGGTAACCCCACAACATTGATACCGTTAATTTTTTTAACAAAATATTGGTCATGTACCATGTACATAAAGTTGTTTTAGTCCAATCCAATAATATTTTTTTTTAATTGGAAAATTACTCAAAAAAATTAATAAATATTTATAAAATCTAAAAAATAGAGAAAATATTTGAAAAATTAAAAATTACAAAAAAATATTAAAAATTTTGAAATTAAAAAAATATATTTTTAAAATATAAAAACTATCAATTTTTTTAAAAAATCCAAAAATAATAATAAAAACATTTAAGGATTTATAGAAAAACTTATAAAAAATATGTAAATCTTGACATAATCTTTAAAAGTTCTGGATATAATAAAAACATTTAAAGGTTTTAATAATATTGAAAAACTTTTAAAACATCTCGAAATAATAGAAAAATATTTAAAAAGTTCGAGTAAAACTCATAACTTTTTAGAAATACGAAAAATGTTTAAAAAAAGTATAAAAATGTGGAAATAATAGATTAAAACATTTTAAAAGTTTAAAAAAAATAAACAAGTTTAGAAAAATGGAAAATAATAGAAAAATGATTTAAAAGTTTGACAAATATTGATAAAAAAAATTAAAAATTCAAGAAAATACTTATAAACATTTTCTAGCAAAAAATTCCAATCTTGACAAAAAAGAGTAAAAAAATAAAGTTTATACAAAAATAGATTTCTAGTCAAAGAAAATAGATTTCGAGCAAAAAGAAAACAAATTTCCATCCAAAAAACAAAACATGTATCCAACCAAAAAAATATATTTCCATGAAAAGACAGATTTCTTGAAAACAATAATAGATTTTTAGCAAAAGATAAACAAATTTCTAGAAAAAACATGTTTCCAACAAAAAGTAATTGATTTTCAGCGAAATAGATTTCCTGAAGAAAAAAATAAAGCTACTATACAGCAGACCTGTACACTACCCAAATCAAATCTTAAATTTGGACAAACAAAAAAACCCATATCAATACCTTGTCCTTTAAACCCGTTAACAAAAAATCCAAGAGAGAGAAACCCATTACACATTCCAACAAATCCATAAATAACAAGGGGGGAGAGAGAGAGAGAGAGAGAGAGAGAGAGGAATACATATGAGCATTTTATTCTTCTGATGACATACATCTTCTTTAAAAATTTGCTCGGCTCATGCCGACCCTCGCATGCTCATCTTAGACTTGAGTAAGCATTTTGTTCTTCTGGTGAAAGACCTTATTTGCTCTTCTCTGCATTATCCAAGATCTATGGGATGCTTCCCTCTTATTTTACGTGGGCCTAGATGATTAAATGCAGAGCCTTTGATCAGTCTTTCTAACACACTTGGCCTCTCCTAAGAGAAAGACTGTTTGTCATCGTAACCGATTATCCTGAGAGAGATGAGGTTGCTCTTGGGCGATATGACCGGTCATCTTATGATCCAGAGTACTGGATCTACTCTTGTCATTTTATAAAACCAAATTCAGTCTCCTTGGGTTCTACAGAGCTCGTTCGTGGTAAGGTCGTCGCCTATCTCTATAGGGGCAGGAAGTAACATTTCACCCCTCATATCATAGGTTTATCTCCTAATCGGGGTAATAGGATCTACTCCAGGTCTTCTTTTTCCGTCTTAAATCATCTACATCAGTTACTTCACATTCTCCTGCATTGCTTCCTAGCTCTTGGACAAGCTCATCAGAATTCCCTGTATATTACCCATTTTAACAGGCATTGAGGGCGGGTTTGCATCTGCCGCACAATTATTTTTTGGGTTTTCTGCTATTTCCCAGAATTTGTGGACAAAAACAGAGTGTCTATAAAGAATTTGGGAAAATCGAGCTAGGGTAATTTCATAGAGATTGAACTTATGGATAAAAAATGGTAAGAAATAACAAACGGCTTGTCGATTTCCTACAAACAGTGTTAATCTATTATCGTCTAAAATTAGTATATTAATTTTGGGGCCTTAGTTATGATATACTTATTATAAGCCATAACAAATACATAAATTATCACTACTAACGTGCTAATTTAGGATGAATAGAGACGGATGAGAGATAAAGAAGGAAAACGAAGATTAACGTGGTTTGACCCAATACGGTGCCTACATCCATAGGTTTAGTGTTGCTTGTATGTATTTCAATGGCTAATAGCCATTAAATAAATGATTATAAGCTCTCAAAATTATCTCTAAGGTTTTGTGTATGTTCGTTGGGTGGAATATTCTTGGGTCCCTTATTATATGGGATTGGGTGCTACTTATATATAGTTATTAGAGAGAGAGTAGTGGGATGGGTGGATTGACTTTATAGGTAAGGAAATTACATCTTTTTACATTCCAAGAGATGGCTAATGATGAGTTTGTTATAAGCACGATAAAGGTGGAGCATTACATAAATTCCATACGTGTGTAGGTAGGATAAACATTACTATTAGTATTTTATCACGTGGTGTAAACGGTGAAAGGTTGACATTGACGGGGTTAATTAATGTTGTTAACTAACGCCATGCTAACAATAATGAGACAATCAGTTATATGGCATGGTTAGGCAGATTTTTACCTTAGTCGACCACATTTACCATAATCGACCAGGTTATATGTCAAGTCGACCTCACTTTTCTCCTTTAATTAGGATGCATGTCATCTCTTGAGAGGATCAAAAGGTGTCCCATAATTATGGTTTAACATTATAGTACATAACTAAAGTTGACAGCGGAACTAGGTGTCGACATTTGTACCTTCCACAAGAAGACACGTGTATAATTTTAATGACTCAAATTAAGTTAATCCCTCAAATATTTTTGCATTCCACATAATTACAAATTTAGAATACTTTAATTCAAAACTTTTCACATTCTAATACACCTCTACGAATTCAGGACTCTTCAAATGACTCGTCCCTCTCATATTTCTTTTAATAAAACCCTTTTCCCAAGTCATTATAATATACGAAGAAAAAATGAACCCTGTGAAAAACCACCAATATATGACCTCTTCCAATTTCACTTCTTCTCCAAGGTACTCGCTTTATGCATTGTTGGAGATTTCAAGTCATTTTCATATAATTTGTCAACTTCTATTTTCATTAATAAGTGTAAGCCTTTCTTTTTCTCATTGTAATTGTTCTAATTCCTTTAGGATAAATCTAATTTTACGCCACTTTCTAACAATTCCTTTCAACTTATTCAATTTTGATATTCAACCATTAAGCCCACTTAATTTAGGCCTGGATACTTAATTGTTTCTTTTATTATTATGGAAAACAAATGAGGTTCTTCACATTCCTCTCGTCTCTGTAATTCATAATTCACCCTAAAATATCATTTTTTGTTAGAGCATCCTAATGGGTATGTTCAAAGTGTATAAAAAAAACATAGGTTATAATATATTTGGAGACTTCTATGGAAGTTAACACTCAAATTTGCACTACCATACCCTATTACCCTGATACATCTTACACCGTGTGACTTTGTTTTTCTAATTGTTCTAGATGTTGGTCGTCAAACCCATAAAAATGATTAATTTAGCTATTTAATTTTTAATTTGTTCTAACTACTGATTCTATGTTTCTATTTATTGTAAATTTAATTTTTACACATCAGTGGGTAAAGAAAAAGTTTTAGGGATATCATTGTAAAAAGAAAACCAAAAAATTATTGTTTTTTATTAGTTTCTTAGATTTAAATCAAAGTACAATTTTTATTTTATCATTTAGGGTTATATTTGATAAGTTTCTACACATAATAATTTTTTTAATGATTTCGAAACACTATTTGATATATTAGTGTATATTTTAACAATTTCGTTAACAATGGCCCTGCATCGCGGGGTTCACATGCTAGTATATATTTAAAAATGGTATCTCGTCTTTTAGATATTCCACGTGGCTTTACATTAGAGATTCCATTAAGAATCCCTTTTAACTCTCCTCTTTTGCACTTCATGAAGTCCATTCCTTTCTCTCAAGCTCAACGTACCCTGTATATTTCTTTATCAATCCATCTTCTCATATGCTATCATCCGGTTATTCTTCTTCCATATCCTTTATTGTTTAATTTTTTTCAACTTCCTCATTTTCTATTCCCTCGCAATATTTTTTAGTTTACTAGATTCCAAATAGAAAAAGGCCCTTCTTCATATACTCATCCCTCCTCATACCCTTCAAATCCTGTTGGACCCTTAACATTGACACGTTCACATGTAACCCTTCATTTTGATTAAAATAGACAAATATCTTGCAATAGACTTTAGAAGTCAGATCACCAATGATCCAGAATTTGCACCCTCTTACCTAAAGTTTGGTAGAATTATGCTAAAAGTTAGTTTCATTCCTTCCTTTATTTACGTAAATAACTAATAGTTAATTTTTTTTAGTTCTTATATTCTATTATTGTAACGTTAAGCTCCTAAAATGCATTTATATGAAAGTCAGTATTTGTTTGTTTAGTCATCCATCTCCACGACCACTTACCAACACAACTTCATATTATGTGTTCATGTTCTATTTTCATAAGGACAATTTTTATCAGCATCTTATTGAATTTTCTATAACTGAATTAGTGATATAGAGAATTCACCAAGTAGGTTCTGTTTATTTATGAAAAATATTTTATCAATATGTATTTATTTTATAATTATAATCATTAACAATTATAAAAAATCTTTAGATATCCTTACTTTCACTAAATATAGACAATGATAAAAAAATTTAAAATGTTACTTTGCATTGCTTTAATTATACCTTTCAGGATCAATTTAATCTTATGTGTTGAAATATAATAATTTTCATTGTATAGAAATGTTAGAACATATATAGCTTTAGTTTTCATGTTGAATCCCCCGCGTATCGTACGAGTCTACATACTAGTATCAAACAAACAACACAGGGCACAAAGTTTAATGCTTAATGCTGAATTTCTTTAATGATATTTTATTCCAGTTAACCTTATTACTATAAAACAATTGGTAAATAATAAAAAGGCTAAAACAGTCAAAATATAAAACAGACACACATTATTTTTTATGTTTAGTATTTGGAAAATTGAAACATACTTGCGATTTTGAATGGTGCTATAGATGTAATCAATCAACTGTAAAACAGTAACAAGTCATTTACGAACGATTACAGTTTTAACTCTATCGTTGAGCTGAGTGGATAACATCACATGTTGAGTGACCGCACCATCGAAAAGTAAGACACAATACATGTTATTAGTTTGGTCTATTTAAATGAGGAAATATGATAACATGTGCTTATCATCCTAAAAATAGTAAGTATGAAGGCTCCACATGAGTATCTGCACCCTATTAATTGTATGTCATATCTCTATCTCTGCTATTTTTGGGTTTTAAGTGTGTTCCCTTAGGGCACATGTTATCAAGATCCTTAAATTATTATCTAACATTATTAATTGGACTTGGTATATTTAAGATTCGTCAGGAAAAAGAAAATTTGGGGCGCATCCACAATAGATAAAACACTGTCGCTTCTACCTGGTAATCGAAAATCTTTTGTTCTTCCCCTCAAATAATCAAGAGAAAATCAATAATCAACCTAAGTGACCATTGATCTAGCAAATACCCTCAAAGGATATGAATTTTGTCATTTGTAACTTCAAGCGAAACTCTTTCCTAGATAGAATGAGGTGGATTCTGTTTAGTTTTCAACTACTACTTATATTATTTGACAATAGAGAAATCAGAGGATATTTTGGAATTTCATAATGGATTCAAGGCAAGAGTTAATGTGTAGGGGGATTGAGAGGAAGTATAGACATTGGACAGTTTATAGATTTTTAGGGATGACTAAGGGAAATGCACTACAGAACATTCAACGCAAATACTAAACCAATTTTGTTAATCTACCCCGCCCACCCCTTATGGTCTTTGTGTTGAAGGAAAAAATTTAATCCATCATTAATAATCCCAACAACACTAATTTCTTTACAGATATAGAACTAGAATTTTTTCACATGGATATTTGATATAATCAAGTCCTCAGCTCTATTTATAAATAGAACTCGTAATCACTAATTAAGTTAGAGATTCCAATACTGGTAAAGAACCCAAAACTTCACAAAGAAGAAGCTCAAATATAATAAATCTATGATTTAATTAACTTGAAATCAATTACTCTTCTGATACGTAGATACGTAGGGATTTCATTACGTACCATCACAAACATCAATAAGAAATAAAATTAACCATAAATCATCAAATGAGAAAACTCAAACCATCTTAATAGCATTATAACCTTGTCTTCCTATTCAGAACTTTGTTTTTGAACAGTGAATATATTACATACAACAAAATAAGTATCGTATATTATGATATGGGTTGTCAAATTTTATATAACTCCACATCATCTGTTATAAACTTGAGGTCATGTGTTGGTACTTTCACTGAACATATCTACTTGCTTACATACACTCACAATGAAAAAATGTTAAAAATGAAACGCCAATAAATTGAACGTTTATTTAATATAGAATAATTTCATAATATATGATCATCACATAGTGTATGGATATATTTGTTTGGTAATTATTGTGTTTCTTGTTTTTAATGAGGCAAATTTGAGATTTTTAGAGATAAGAAAATTTGCGAAAGTGTTTGTTACACATCTGTAAGTTATATTTTATACATGATTCCTAAGATCTTTGAACAATATGATAATCACGTCAATAGACATGTGAAAAGAGTAATTTCATTTACCTCCTTTCAATGCCATGGATTCGGTCCCGCTATTGAACGTCACCATCAAGTGTCGTCGGTGTGATCGCCTTAGCAATCCTTTAAGGGAGAATTTGGCTTCTCTCTCCTTGCCTATAAACCTTTAGGTATGTGTTTTAATTGGGATGATTCTAATGGACAAAATGCATCCATTTATAGGTGGATAGAGTGCCTCAATTACAAAGATCAATTAATCTCAATCGTCCATCAAGGTTCATATTAAGTGGAATTTCAACTCCTTTTATTCTTTATTTCATGTGGAATATGAACCATTTATACAGGATATAACATGTATTATTTATTAAAAACGGATTAATAAAGACCACATTTCAGGGAAGGAAATAGACCAAAGGTTTATGTTATAATTTCCTTACAGTCTCCCAGTTGATCGTTAGGTTAATCTACAAATGTTTTTAAATGGGAATCATAAGGCACGCATGATATGCTAAATCCTTCAATCATTAGTTTTCACAAGTTCTATGGTTAGTCCAATAGTCAATGGGAGTCATGACAGTCGCATATCATATACAACATGATCCCTTCTATATATTACATCATTTAGGAGTTTACTTAATGGTCCCATAATGTCTTGCAGAAGACAGTTTTTTGTTATAATTTATCCAATAATAATATGTGTACACAATGGAAAATAGAATATAATGGATGTAAAAGTCTTATTAAGAGCTTAATAAATGTCAAATACGGTCATATTAATAAATTACTAAAAATAAATAACTAGGAACTATCTTCAATACCCATGCTTCCAGTAATGTCTATGGAGGTAGTCATTTCGTAAAAATATCTACAACCATGAGATCGGTGCCTGCGTGTTCAATGACAACTTTTTCTCTTCCAACATCTTCCTTTAGTGAGATATATTTAAGGTTCATGTGTTTGGATCCTTTAGATATCCGGTCATGCTTGGAGAAGAAGATTATGCCTTCATTCTCACAGTAAATAGTCAAGGGATTTGAAATGAATATTAAAGCTCCAAACTTAGAGACAAAATTTCATAACTATGCTCCTTGATTTGCATCCTCATAACATGCCACAAATTTAGCCTCCATAGTAGATGTGTAGATTAATTTGAACTTTTGTATTTTCCATGATATTACACCTCTAACTAGGAGATACACATAGCCCAGAGTACAATGTCTAGTGTTAGGATATCCACCAAAATATGAATCTAAAAACCCCACCATCTGTATATGATCTGATTTGCTATATATGAGCATGTTATTCCTTATTACCTTTAAGTATCTTAGTACTTTCTTTGAAGTTTTCCAATGATCTATTCCTGGGTTACTCTGAAATCTACCCAGCATACCAACAATATGGATAATATCAGGTCCGGTGTACACTTGTGCATACATCAAACTTTCCACAAGAGAAGCATAAGGATAATTCTCCATTTCTTTACGTTCCAAGCCATTATACGGACATTTCTTAAGACCAAGCTTGTTTCCTTTCTACAATGGAACAACACTATAAGAACATGTCATCATGCTAAATCTCTCCAAAACTCTGTTAATATATGCTTTCTGAGACATTCCCAAAATTCCAAGTGACCTATCACGGAATATTTCAATTCCTATCACTAAGTATGCCTCTCCCATATATTTCATTTAAAAATTCTTAAAGAGATGATTCTTAGTCTCATATAATAGACCAAGATCTTTGTTGCCTAGTAATATGTCATCAACATACAGTATCAAAAATATGAACTTACTCCCACTGATCTTGATATATATACATAGATAAACTAAGTTTTCTTTGAAACCAAAATTCATAATGATTTCATAAAACTTTAGAGAACATTGCCTCGAAGCTTGTTTCAGTCCATATATTAATTTCTTAAGTTTGCAGACCATGTCTTCCTGACCTTCGATTATGAAGCCTTCAGGTTGACGCATATAGACTTCTTCTTGTAAGTCTCCATTAAGAAAGGTTGTTTTCACATCCATTTGATGTAACTCGAGGTCATACTGAGCTATTAATGCCATGATAATTCTTAAAGAATCCTTCTTAGACATGGGGGAAAAATTTTCAATATAGTCGATACCTTCTTTCTGATTAAAATCTTTAGCTACAATTAGAGCTTTAAGTAGTTCAATATTTCCATTACAGTCGCACTTAGTCTTAAAAACCCACTTACACCCGACTGGCTTGTGTCTTATTGGCAATTGAACAACATCCCAAACTTGATTTTCAGCCATGGATTTTAGTTTATCCTTTATGGCATCAATCCATTTTCTAGAATCAACATCTTTAATGGCTTGTCAATATGAAATTGAATCTTTAGTTATCCCAATATCATATTCTACATGATAAATCATGTAGTCATAAAAAAATAACAAATCTCCTCTGATGATGAGACCTTCTTAATGTTGGTTCCTCAGTTGCTTCATTAATAAGTTCATTGATGATAATCTCATCATGGAGTTGTTGATCATTTATTAGGTGTTCCTTATTGCCTAATGGTTCAACAATGGGGGAATTCCCAACAACTTGCAGAATTAAGGGTAAAGGGATATTTACCTTAATTTCCTGAATGATCACATAATTAATTTTATTACTCCCACTAATTTCGCCATTTTCATAGAATCTGGCATTGTTTGTTTCAACAATTCTCGTACTATGGTTAGGATAATAAAACTTATATCCTTTGGACTTATCTTGGTAACCTATAAAGTAACCACTGACCATTTTGAAGTCCAATTTCATTTCATGTGGGTTATAAATTCTGGCATCAACTGGGCATCCCCAAATTTAGAGATGTTTTAAACTAGGTTTCCAACCTTTCCACAACTCAAAGGGTGTCTTTGAAACTGCCTTACTAGGAACCTTATTTAATATATGAATAGTTGTGCATAGAGCATCCATCCACAAGGATTTAGGTAAATTAGCATGACTCATCATAGACCTAACCATTTCCATATATGTACGATTTCCCCTTTCAGCTATACTATTCTTCCATGGAGAACCAGGCATTGTGTATTGAGCGATAATTCCAAGATTTTAGAGAATTTTTGCAAAAGGTCCAAGATGTTGTCCTGTTTCGTCATACCTTAACCACCTCTATCTGACCTTGTGATTTTTACTTTTCTATCTTGTTGCCTTTCACTTTAGTGATGAACACTTATATAACATCCACAGACTGAGATTTATCATGCAACAAGTATAGATAATGATTACATGAACAATCATCGATAAAAGTAATGAAATACTTCTCCCATCTAAAGGTTACAACGTCGGAGGGTCCACAAATATCTGTATGTATGATTTCAAGAAGCTGTGTACTTCTTGTGGATCCTTTCTTAGTGTGTTTTGTTATTGTTCCCTTTATATATTCCACAAATTCTTTATGGTTGGTAAAATCAAGATTTGGAAGAATTCCATCTTTTACCAATCATTTTATTCTTTCACTAGATATATGTCCCTGCCGTTTATGCCATAAGCTATAAGAGTCATTTTTAGACTTACGTTATGTTTCAAAATTAGAAAGCATTGTGAGATGAGTTTAAGAAAATTGACTATCAAGATGAAATTGATAAAGACCATCAATTAAATTTCCAAAACAAATATGATTTGAGTTCATAAACAAATTAAAAACAACCATATCCATGAGGAACTAAATAACCAACTTGATCAAGTATATTAACTGAAACTAAAGTATGAGACATAGAAGGAACATAAAGAGTTTGACATAAATCTAAATGATATCCATTCTTCAAAATAAGACGTTAAGGTCCAATGGCTTTAACTTGGGCCTTGTCTCAGTTTCCCACGAACAAAAAGTTTTCACTTATGCTTATGGTGTGGGTTGTAAGGAAGCCGTGCATTGAATTAAAAACGTGAACGTTAGCACCAGAATCAAACCACCAAGTGTTAGAAGAAACATAAGTAAGATTTTATTCAATAAAGCTTACGAAACCCATAGGGTTACCTTTCTTTTCAAATCATTCTGTACGTTTAGTGCAGTCTTTCTGAAGGTGTCCAGGTTTCTTGCAAATTTTGCACATGTTGTCATCCTTCTTTGCCTTCTTCACATTTGATTGATTAGCATTATTATTTCTGGGTGTTACTCTTTTATGGCTTGCATTATGCCTTTTCCTAGCTTTAGATGTTCCAGCTCCTTGGACAAAATGTGCAACCTTAATACCTTGTTGGTTCAAACATGTACAAACACTCCTTAATTGTGCATTCAACATATGATTATAATATACTTGTGGGAAACAAAATGCTAAATATTAAATAAACAAATTCAAACATTATAATGGTAATAAAGGCTAATGTAGAATGATTACTAGTAAGTATCATTATGGAGATACCTAACGTTAATAATGCAGTTGCATTTATTTAATAAATTAATAGGAATACTTATGCATATTTTATCATAAAATTCCAAAATTCCTAGAATTACCTGGTTATAAAATTATTGAAAAGCAAAATTATATAATCTAGGGAATAATAAGTCTAGAATTACAAAATTTTAGAGTCATAATTTTCAAAAAAAATTAAAAATCATAATTTCTAAAGTCATATAATTTTTTAGAATTTCAAAAGGCATAACTATAAGAATTCTAAAAGACATGGTATCATAAATGAATGAATTATAAGGGACGTGCATTGTAATAGTCATATGAATTTTAGGAGAGGTGAATAAGAATTCTAAGATTCATGAATACTAATAGTCATAAGAATTCTAATAGACATAATTTCCAATAAGTGGCCAAGCCCCGACCGACGGGTCTAGCCTTGGGGCATACACACTGTACATGGGTTAACGACACAAAAGTGAGGTTCGGGGCTACAGTCCCGAAAAACAAATTAGGATACTGCCTTAATAACACGAAAATTAACTGTTACAATAGAGGAATTATTTTATCATAATACATAAACTTCCTTAATATCCATGAAAATAACTGTTATAGTTTCAAAGAATTAGGAAGAAACTTAATACATATCTGTCATAGTTTTCATGAAAAAAATACAGTTTAAGAAGAAACTGTTATTATACAGCAATAAGCAATAACATCATTATTTATTTTAATGGAAAATCATATGTTCTTAACATTGGATCTGATACCACATGTAAGTTATATTTTATAGATGATTCCTAAGATATTTGAACAATATGATCATCACGTCAATAGACATGTGACAAGAGTAATTTTATTTACCTCCTTTCAATGCCATGGATTCAGCCCCACTTTTGAATGTCGTCGTTGAATATTGTCGATGTGATCGCCTTAGCAATCCTTTAAGGGAGAATTTGTCTTCTCTCTCCTTGTCTATAAACCTTTAGGTATGTACTTTAATTGGGATGACGAAATTCATCTATTTATAGGTGGAGATAGGGCTTGAATTCCAAAGGTCAATTAATCTTAACCGTCCATCAAGGTTGAAATTAAGTGGAATTTTAACTCCTTTTATTCTTTATTTCGTGTGGAATATGAACCATTTATACAGGATATAACATGTATTCTTTATTAAAAACGGATTAATAAAGACCACATTTCGGGGAAGGAAATAAACCAAAGGTTTAATTATTAATTTCCTTATAACATCATGTGCAGTGAGTCTCACCATAGATCTGTAGCATTAAAATTTGGGCAATTAAAAGGACAAAATCAAATTTTCACTTTTCAAATTGGTCTAATGTTTAACCTAAATCATACAAAACAAATGGCAGAAATATGCCCTAGTACTGAAGAAGAGTCTCATGTCAATTGATCTTCCAGATAGGTACTAATCATCAGTTTCAATTCAGGTGATGATGAAAAAACAAATAATATGTAATATTTTAAAAAAAATTGTGACATCCCACCATTTCTAGAAGAATATTTATATGAGGTATGAGAAGAAATATGGTGGTTACCTTTATTTCCACAATAAATTATTCAATCTGAAAACCATTTGGAGAGAAGATATTAACACTGCCACTATTCCCTCTCTTTCTCTTCAGTTTTATCTCAGATCACAGTTCAGCTAATCGATGATGGTGCAACAACATAAAGATCTATGTGTTCAATAACGCACTTCTCTCAATCGTGATCTAAGAAACAAAAAACAAAAAAAAAACAATCAACCCCACAAACACAGCACACCATATCATCATCATCATCCTTGCCTTAATCCCATCATATGGGGTCGGCCACATGGATTTTTATTTTCCATTCTAATATATTATATGCATTATTAATATTCAAGTTTAATTCCTTAATATCTCTTCTAATGATTTCCTACCTCGCTAAGTTAAGGCGACCTCTTTTTTTTTACCCCCTATTTCCAACAATCTTCCTCTTGATATATGGGCATCTACTTGTCTACGAAATACATGTCCATACCACCTAAGTCCAATTTCTCTTAATTTATCACTAATGGGACATTACAACATATAGAGAACCATTTTTTAGCTAAGAAGATGAACTGCAGTAGAGAAATTTATTGAAAACCAAATGGAATGAAAGTGTTGAAAACGGTAGATTTAAAAAAAATGATTTTGAATTTAATTTATAGTGTGAGGTGTGTCTCCATGGTCAAGTATGTATTTCCTCCAAAATAGAAAAATAGTGAACCATCTCAACCTCTAACTGCAAAATCAACATCAACATTTAAACTCAAAAGAGAGACTCGCAATTAGTCGAGGAAGAAATGGAAGAACACATCCTACTGTAAAAAATAAACATTTGACCACTGGGCATTTAAAATACACCCCCATTTACACTTTAAACTTCATGAAGTCAAACCCGCCTAATTGAAAATACACCTCCATCCTTATTATAGCTAAAACACTGCAGATAGCCGGAACAAAAAACATAACAACAATTAGCTCTAATATATCACTAAATACTTAACAACGTAATTAAAACAAATATAAGAAAATCATAATTAAAAAAATAGTCCAACAACCAATTTATACTTTTCTTTTATTTCATTTTATCAATTTATCCTTGAAGAGGATATAATGTTAGAGTAAACGCTAGTTAGCTAGTGCTTCAAAATCATAAAAAAAATCAATAGATCAAACATGTAGGACAATGTTAACATCTAACCACTTCCATACCAACCTTATGACTTACAAAGCATACCTTAGGCTAACCATATTTGTTGACTCAATCAACATTTATGAAGCAAAGTAAACAATATGTCGTCACCACCACCACCGCGCTACCACCATAACCACTATCACTATCACCACCACATTTAATATTTAGTAAGAACCATAAAAGAAGAAGAAGAAGAAGAAGAAGAAGAAGAAGAAGAAGAAGAAGAAGAAGAAGAAGAAGAAGAAGAAGAAGAAGAAGAAGAAGAAGAAGAAGAAGAAGAAGAAGAAGAAGAAGAAGAAGAAGAAGAAGAAGGAAGAAAATAATTTTTAAAGTAAATATTTATTGTGATTCTAAATATTTAAAACTACTTTAAATGCAAATATACACACTTACAATAAAAATTATTGATAGGCGCGAGAGAGGTGTACGGGTGTGAAGTGCACAGTCGTTGTTTTCTGCCTCGCCGCGACTATACAAACAAACCTTAATTACTACTACACTCAACTAGTGAGTATAGTGGTAAGTCGGGTATCGAAAATTCACATGGACGAGTTGTTAGAATTTATAAGATTTAATATTCCGAATAAAAGTGTAAAAGGTGATTAAAAGCTAGAAAGAAAAAGATGCATAAAAGGGAAATGATTATCTAGGCAAGGGTATTAAAACTAGATTAACAAAGCGAGTAAAATTATAGGTTGCATAGAATATCCCTCACCCGAGCTAATTTGTATAAAATGGTTACATGGGTCGATGAGTTATTTAGAATGTGTCTCATTTCGACAGTTAATTGAACCAAGGGTTGTCACGCCCCTAAATCCGCATAAAACCCTAATATGATTTTGGCGTCAATAAATATCCCAAAAATTGTGCACGAAAGGTCGTAAGCATGGGACATACATGATATGCGCCATCAAATCTCCTAGGCGCAATAACTAGGACAACGCACCCGAAATAAAACCGTAAACACTATCACCAAGCAAAGCAACGCGTTACCCCGAGTGAGTTCCATTCAAACACAACCTAATTTAAATTACCTAGAAAACATCGTAAAAATGCGGTAAATAAATGCAATAAAGAAACGCGGTAAAACTACACTAGAAAGCAAGTAAACAAAGCATGTAAATAAAGCATGTAAACCTAAATTAGAAAGCTTGTGAATTAACTAGAAAGCAAGAAATGAAGAAATACAAACTATATTAATAGTAGGGGAGATGAAAAGTGCCACTTACAACCTAAATGGGTGTCAATCCAAAGAGAAATAGGGAAGAACTCTCCAAAAACCCCAAAACCCTAAGCTAACCTAAGCTAAAATCGTGTATATTTGTTATTACAACAAAATTGGGTATTTATAGTAAGTTGGGATTAAATTAGAAAAGAAAAGAGAAAAGAAAAGAAATGCCAAAATATCTCTTGAAAACAGGGGATCTATCGATCGACAATCGATCGATCAAGGCAAAATTTTGACTTTATAGAAGGATCGATCGATCAACCAAAAGGGTCGATCGATCGATCAAGCATGGGTGAGCCAAGCAGCAGCACACTGCATTCTTTTCTTCCCTTTTCTCCTCCTCTTTTGATTTCCTTATTTTTCCTTCCGCTGAAATCGTCGTAACATCTTCATACGGACTCAGAATCGCGCACTGTTCGCGGCCACGTGAAGCTAGCGAGGAGGGCTACAACTTTCGTGAAATGTCGAGTCAGTTAACAAAGCTGTGAAAAGACTAAAATGCCCTTGAACATGCGATTGCGTACGGAACTTGAGTGGAATGCGTCCGAACTCCATACTTAGTACCTAAATACCTACAAAAGACCAATTATACCTCATATAGCATGTTAACAATATAAACCGAGGTTTTCTGGTTAACGGGCTTAAATATAGAGATTAAGGCACCCGAGGGGGCTAAAATGCATAGGTTCGGAAGATGAAATATGCAATATTTGTGTATCATCACACCCCCTAACTTACACATTGCTAGTCCCTAGCAATGAAATAGGATGCAATAAGAACTACAAGTAAACCAAAAGCAGGAGATAGTACAAAAGTATGTTATAAAAGCAAAAGGCCACTTTTGCGGGCGATTCGATTGCATTTAGCATATGCAATAAGTCGTTAACCCCCTAGGTCACCCTAGTGGACGAGTGTCATCTTGTGAGGGTTTTCAGGGATGGTACCGACAAACATCACATGGTTTCCTCAAAATATGCCCAACCCAACATGCAACAAGCCCGACAATAGCGAAAATGATTTCATATGCATTATTAGCACATTGAATGAATTCAAACAAAAGTCCGAAATCATTAACATTATAGAATGCACCTCATAGAATTGAAACTTTAAAATGTGGTAGGGGGAGAGATCACATGCAAAGTATGATTTGGCGAAAACTTATATAAACCGGATAAACATTAAAGCAATCATATATTCAATCCTCACGGGCATTACGCTCATCAAGCAAATTCACTCGAAACAGGGAGGTAACACACAGAACATGCGAGCTAAAGAGTAAATGTAAATGGAAACTAGGCCGCACACATGTCACAATTGAAGAACGCTATATATAAAATGAAAAACTGCAATCTCACTGAAAGAATATCGCACATTAAAAGAGGCGAAATGCATTTTCACAGATTATCAAAACTATTTCAACTTTTAAATTACATCAACCTAAGATCACAAAAGACTTGTATAGGGTTATAATGTAGGTTTGGCTAGGGTACGAAATGAAGGATATGTATGTACCGGTTCAAAGTGTTCGGAATGAAAACTCGGGATAATGGGATGACGCAGGCAAAATATAAATTGGAAAACAAGTTCCAAAAGGCATCAAATATATCATCGGGGAGAGTAATCAAAGCTTATTGAACTATATACAACATTTACAACTTTCTCTTTCTGTTTCTTTTCTTCTTTTTCTCATTTTTCATTTGTTTTCTTTTGCTTTTTGCTTTCTCTTTCTCTTCACTTTTTTCACTTTTTCTTTTTCTTTACTTTTCAAACTCTTATATGCATAAATTGCAACCGACATCAAAACAACATCATTCAATCCCAAGTAACATTCCAGACAAAGGTATGAAAGTGTATGTATGGTATAAAACTCCAATGCGGAGTTGGTAATGGGAATGGGGTTATGAAACGAAAGGCTAATATTAGGCTCAAGGGGGTTAACGAGGGGAAACATATAAGGGTGAGGTCAAGGTCAATATGGGTGATAAAACAAAGATGGCCTATGATCATTTCCAAAAGTTTACACAATTCTCGAGTCAAAACAATATATGAAAATCATGATCAAGTAACATATTTCAAGTATGAACTCAATTAATGAACGATCAAATGAAAGAATAGTGAGATTACCAACGAATTCAACATTTTCAATGAGAAAAGAATAGCGTATACACTCACAAAGGACGAAAGGTACAAAGCTTACTCGGTGTAAGTATATACAATGCGATAAAAGATTACCGAGTTATAAAAATCTTAAACCAAATCCATAAAACCATAAAAGTGCATGTGCTAACGGGATTAAAGTTTAATTCATGAAGTTATTCATAATATGAATAATGGAGACTAAAGTCTAATAACTTCTAAAATCGAGAACATGCATCATTGGGCTATCTATTGGATCGGGCAATTATTAACAATTATCATCGGAAACAAAGGCAAAATGCCCAAAAAAAGAGAAAAAAGAAAGAAAATATTTTTGAAATTTTTAATTTTTCTACAAAAAACCTACTAAGTAACTAAGATGTGAGCAAAAACATGGACTAAATAATGAAATGGAGAGAATATCCCATACCCCCTAACTTAAAACTTGGCAGTGTCCTCAATGTATATTAAGAACCAAGTCAAAGAGAGAAAAAGAGCGATATTACCCAAAATTGGAGCGATCCCCATAAGAACAAGTCCAAAGAATCTAAAAACAAGTTAGTACCGAGCATAGCAAAAATAAATAACAAAGAGTTAACTAATTACACTAAACTAAATTAAAAAGGGAGGACAAAAATAAAAAGAAAGAAATAAAAAGCTAACTATACACTAGAAGTCTAAAGAGCTAAGGGTCCACCATAAGAATGATTTGACTTTGGAGGATAACCGGTGTACCCTCACATACAAGCATGCCCTCCAAAAAATATGGATTCCGTTTGAAAAACGGAAGGCATGTGTAAGGCGAAAGAAATGAACCATCGCCAATTAAAATTTTTGGAGGGGCGATGGGGGGTTTGGATTGAACGGGTGACAAAAACAAGTGGAGACCAAGAAAAGCCGAAGATCCTCCCAAGGATTTTGAAGTTGGAATGGGAGGCGGCGCACACAAAGGCAAAGATACGATCGTGGAGGGTGACTCGAGCAAGTACTCCTCATCGGCGATAGGGTTTAAAACATTAAAGTTCGAAACCGAATCATTGGGTACTTGTTCCGATGTGATAATAGAGGATGAAAATGGGGATGAAAGAAATTCAAACTCATGAGATGAATCATCATCGCATGAAGTTGGAATTTCAAAGGAAATAATATCATTTTCAATGAAATGATCTTCTTTGGGGGCCAAAGAAGAAATCATTTCATTGCAAATAGATATAAAGTCGTTTTCATCCTCACTTTCAATATCTATTACGAGATGGGAAAAGTCAAGAATGGTTTGTTCCAAAGTAGGTACAACTACCTCATTTGGTTCAAAACATTCCTCGACCTCGAAAGTCTCGGAAGCAAAATCGTCGTTGAACTCAAATAATAAATCCAATTCATGTTCCCAAAAATGATTTTCTTCCCGATAACGAGTTTCAATTTTCTCATTTTCATACATATGTAAACCCTCACCGAATGTCATAGGTCGAGGTGCGGATGCATGAATATGGAAACTTTGAAAATTACCATCGGACTTAAACGAAGACTCATTATTATAGGAATTTCGAAAACTATTCAAATTCGTTTCAAAATTCCTAACATAAGGAGGTAAAGGCCCAAAATCATTGTCATCATCATCAAAATTCCAATAACCTAAGTTTCGACTTTCGTTATACTCGCCCAAAGTCATATTTGAATTTGTTATACTTTGGGATTCTAATTATTCACCTAAAGTCATAGGTTTGCGAGAATTTTGAGAATTATAACAAGGATTACCGAAAGAATTGGAATAAGACATGCTTACCCCAAAAATAGCTCAAGTGGCATATTCCACAAAGTAAGTGGGCGCTGCAAAATATTAGTAAATAATACAAATAAAAAGAAAATACTATGAAATACTAAATCAAATAAAGTCTAAAAGATTTAATATTTTGAATAAAAGTGTCAAAGGTCATTACAAACTAAAAAGGAAAAGATACATAAAAGGAAAATGATTATCTAGGCAAGGGTATTGAAACTAGATTAACAAAGTGAGTAAAACTATAGGTTGCATCGAATATTCCTCACCCGAGCTAATTTGTATAAAATGGTTACATGGGTCGACGAGTTATTTAGAATGCGTCTCATTTCGACAGTTAATTGAACCAAGGGTTGTCACACCCCTAAATCCGCATAAAAGCCTAATATGATTTTGGCGTCAACAAATATCCCGAAAATAGCGCACTAAAGGTCATAAGCACGAGGCATACATGATATGCCCCGTCAAATCTCCTAGGCGCAATAACTAGGACAACGCACCCGAAATAAACCCGTAAACACTATCACGAAGCAAAGCAACGCGTTACCCCGAGTGAGTTTCATTCGAACACAACCTAATTTAAATTACCTAGAAAGCATCGTAAAAATGCGGTAAATAAATGCAATAAAGAAACGTGGTAAAACTACACTAGAAAGCAAGTAAAGAAAGCATGTAAATAAATCATGTAAGCCTAAATTACAAAGCTTGTGAATTAACTAGAAAGAAAGAAATGAAGAAATACAAACTATATTAATGGTAGGGGAGATGAATAGTGCCACTTATAACCCAAATGGGTGTCAATCCAAAGAGAAATAAGGAAGAACTCTCCAAAAATCCCAAAACCCTAAGCAAACCTAAGCTAAAATCGTGTATATTTGTTATTACAACAAAATTGGGTATTTATAGTAAGTTGGGATTAAATTAGAAAAGAAAAGAGAAAAGAAAAGAAATGCCAAAATATCTCTTGAAAACAGGGGATCGATCGATCGACAAAAAGGGTCGATCGATCGGTCAAGGCAACATTTTGATTGTACAGAAGGATCGATCGATCGACCAAAAGGGTCGATCGATCGATCAAGCAGGGGTTATCCAAGAAGCATCACACTGCATTCTTTTCTTCCCTTTTCTCCTCCTCTTTTGATTTCCTTATTTTTCCTTCCCTTGAAATCGTCGTAACTTCTTCATACGGAGTTGGAATCGCGGATCGTTCGCGGCCACGCGAAGCTAGCGAGGAGGGCTACAACTTTTATGAAATGTTGGGTCAGGTACTTGTGGCACCCCGACTAATTAAATACCGGGTAGCTACTCCTTTATTCAAATTAATACAAAATGTCAAGTTGGTTCAGTTCATAGCATCACTATCGGAAAAAAAATTAACAATTACTAGACACCTAATATTTAAAAATTGAGTTATCAATTTTAATTAAATCCGATTAACATGCAACAAATTAAATTATGAAATGCTAACATAACCACCACAACATAGTCACAATAGAATAACCATGGAATAATAATGAATCTGGAGGAATACTCCTCACAACAATCCGAATACTGAAATTAACAAATACAAAGTCTGCATCACTAAATTAATTACAACCCAAAAATCTGAAATAAACTGAATAGATAAAATATCTCTAAAAGAAATGGGGCAACATGCTCGACAGATGAGAAAATATGATAATAGAGTCAAGATCGAAAGTGGAGGCATCTACTGTCAAGGTCCTGTAACTTCCACAGCAGTTACAGCACGTCACCGGAATGGAACTCCTATGCTTGGTGTCCTTGTGGCTGGGCACCTAAAAAGGTTTTACAAGAAAAATAGATTTGAAAGCAAACGGGTCAGAGCCCGATTGTGAAAACAGTTTAAAATACAGCAAGTGTTTAATATCATTAAACAGTGAATATAAAGTACATGATAGTGCATGCACTCACATGAGTTCCTCACCTCTCAACTAAGTGTGCACTCCTAACGTACCCGTACCCGTTCTAGTTATTCCCATGTCTAACTAGTCCCATACACAATCTAAAATTACTATACGATTACCTATTCAATTCCCGACATTTTAATTTAAACAGAGAGTTGTACTTTTCTTCTTAGTTCTCAAAATTAGTGATACTCGTCACTAGGGATTTTTCCATTTTTAACTCTACTAAAATGTTGCTATTATTCACACTTACATTTATACGTGACATTTCATTTCAATTAACAGTATATTATTCTCATCATAAATATACAATACTGGCACCCCGAGGCTAAGCTGCGGTGCACACATACTCTGCTATCGAATCCCGGTACATCACATACATAAGGACCACGTATTCCGAATCTCTCAGGAATCATTCTGATAAGTAACAAACACACACAATGGAGGCGAACATAGTTCACATCACATGGGTCACGCACATACCTACGCTCCCATGATCAGCAGACTTATTAACTTCTCAATAAGTCCTTCTCTGACCTATGTCCTCGAGGTACCAATCTAGATCCCCCGTAGGCACACAAAGATTAGATGGTCCTGATTGAACGCCGACCTCCCGTGATAGCAAGTATGGTAGGTATGTTATACACAATTGACTACATATACCAAGCATTCACACATCTTAGATATTCCACAATATTAATAGAGCTATATTTCTCATCCCTATATCGTCATTTAATGCTACACGTTTACAAGTCCCCGATTTATATACATTAAGGTTATCAACTCTTCTCACGTCGTAATTTTAGTTACTTATACCCTAACCCATAGACGTCATCCGGTTTACTACTTAATTCCAAGTTTTAATCCTCAACGTTATTCCAATCTCGCAAATATATCCACTAGTCAACAAGGGAAGGTTAACACTCAATTATATAAGTCTACTAGAAGTTTTAAATAAAATCAGGCCTAAAAGGCATTCTGTCAACTCGTTAGAAATCTCGTTCGAACGAGGTCATTCAAATGAATGGCTTCGAACCAACTACCAACTCGTTAGAAGGGGTACTATCATCTCGTTAGAAATCTCGTTCGAACGAGGTTGTTCGAACGACCTGGGCAAGTCTTCTAACGAGATGGCAGATTGCGCCCTGAAAATTCTCCAATTCGTTTTTCTTCATTTTTCTCTTCTCTAATTTCATCCTAAGATCATCCCAATAGCATTTTAATGTTATTAAACTATTATAAATCCTCTTAGGTCGTTTCTTAACATATTATTGGGGTCAAATCCTCCTAATCAACATGCACTTATCATTAATCCCCAAAATTTACCCCAAACCCTATGAACAGGAACCCAGAATTTTATTGTGCCTAATTACTCATCATAAATCCATTTTTAAATCATCAAAGTTAAGTCTTTGGATGCCAAATTCTTCCATAACCATTCTACATGCAATTCCTAACCCAACTTTAGAGTTTCTACAACAATTTCATTATGTTTTCCTCAAAACTTTCAAGACAAAACAGTTCCTACACTAAACATGGAAGAAATATTCAATGCACTTAAAAATATCAAATCACTTGCCTTAGATTCGTTCTTCATATTGTTTTCGTCATTTCAAGGTTGATTTTCTCCTCTTTTCGGTCACAAATCCTTTCCAATTGTGATGATGGGGAGATGGTTTGGTATAGGTCCTCTAGCCTCTCTTCTAACTTCTCTGAAAACCTCCGTAGCCCACTCTCTCCCTTTTGGATGATAATGGCTTTAGTGGCTCTTTTAATAATCTTTAATTTACCTCAAAAATTCGTGGGTTTTAATCCCCTAATTTTTAAAATTACCAAAATACCCTTCTAGGTTGTCGGTTTGGCCTAAAAATGCCTCGGGACCCAAACTAAACCCCCCGGCTAGTGTTTTCTGACTATTTCGACCCTTCCGGACACGTTGACGCACTCAAAATGACCATTCGGTTGATAAAAATATAATTCACTTTTTAATTTAAATAAATTCATTCCTGACGCGATTGACACGCGCGTTCCAACTAAATTTCCCAAATTGTCGTATTTCTACCTCGCGATAATTTTTAATATTCCATACTCATATAATACCATATATACTCAGATATAATCAATTTTAACATCGTAATCAAATACCAACTCACATCTCGCTAGTATTTATATCCGGATTAATTCCCAATTAGTTCCCATTTAATTCAATTAATCCCTTAAATAAAAATCAATAAAATTACGGGGTATTACATACTTCCACCCTTAGAACAGAATTTCGTCCCAAAATTCAGAAATAAAGAGTACCTGGTAAAAATAACTCTAGATAACGCTCACGCATCTCATCCTTGCGCTCCTATGTGGACTTCTCGGCATTATGATGCCGCCACTACACGCGTACTAACGGTACTATCTTCGACCTCAGCTTCCTCTCGTTGTGGTCCAAAATAGCAATCGGTCCCTCCTCGTAGGAACTATCGGGTTGAAGGTCGATATCCTCTAAAGCAATGTGGGTATGGGCCAAATCATTCCTAAGATATTTCCTTAGCGAGGAAATATGGAACATGTCATGAATCCTATGCAAGTGCTCCGGTAACCCAAGTCTATACGCAACTGGCCCAATCTTCTCAATGATAGGAAATGGCCCCACGTATCTTGGTGCCAGTTTCCCCTTCTTCCCAAAACGCATGATCCCCTTCATAAGAGATACTCTGAGTAACACCTGGTCCCCCACCTTGAATTCTCTGAAGAACCTCTTGGCATCAGCATAGCTCTTCTACCTGTCTTGAGCTACTTGAATACGGCTCCTTATCATCTCTATCCTTATCGAAGTGTCCTGAATCACTTCCGACCCAAGGAGTTTGTTATCCACCACCTCTAATCAACATGCTGGTGAACGACAAGGTCTACCATACAACGCCTCAAATGGAGCCATTCCAATGGTGAACTGGTAGGAGTTATTATAAGCAAACTCCACCAGTGGAAGGTACTGCTCCCAACCACCTCCAAAGTCTAGGATGCACATACGCAACATGTCTTTCAACATTTGATTTGTCTGTTCTGTTTGCCCATTAGTCTGCGGGTGATATGTCGTACTCAGCCACAACTCCGTACCCATGGCCTCCTGAAAACTCTCCTAAAATCGTGAAACAAATATCTTGTCTCGGTCAGACACGATATTTAGAGGTACCCCATGAAGTCTCACTATCTCCGCAATAAAAATATGGGCATACTGTCCCGTAGTATAGTCTGTCCTCACGGGTAGAAAATGAGCAACTTTGGTTAACCTATGCACAATTACCCATATGGAGTCGTGAGCCCTCTGTGACGTAGGTAACCCCATGATAAAGTCCAGGGATATGCTCTCCCATATCCACATCGGAACCTCTAACGGCTGTAGAAGTCTTACCGGTTTCTGATGATCCACTTTTACTAGCTGACAAGTGGCGCATTTAGAAACGAACATGAGAATATCTCTCTTTATCCCGCTCCACCAGTATTGTCGTCTCATGTCTTGGTACATCTTATCCCCGCCAGGGTGTACCACGAACCGTGAGCCGTGCGACTCTGTCATTACCTCGTGCCGCAAGTCTTCCCTTTCCGAAACGACCAGTCTCCCATTGAAGCATAATCCCCCGTCTGAACTCACGGTATAGGACTCGGCTCCCTCTGCTAGTAATCGAACTATCTGCTCCTGACAGAACGAGTCATTTACCTGGGCCTTTACCACTTTTGTAACAATCTGAGGTGTAATAGTCATCACAGACATGAATGATCGGGCCACTATATCCTGGTGTCCCAACTCCTTCCACTTAGCTTTCCACACCTCGACCACCTCATCTACTGGCCTACGGCTCAACGCGTCTGCTACCAAGTTATCCTTCCCTGGGTGATATTGGATATCAAATTGATAATCCTTCACAAACTCAAGCCACCGATGTTGACGCATGTTCAGCTCCTTCTGCGTGAAGAGGTATTGTAGAGACTTATGGTCTGTGAACAACTGAAATTTATCCCCCAATAGATAGTGTCTCCAAATCCGAAGAGTGAATACGACAACCGCTAACTCCAAGTCATGGGTGGGGTTATTCTTCTCGTGAGGCTTATGCTTACGGGAAGCATAAGCTATGGCCTGACTCTCCTATTGCAGCACACCTCCAAGTCCTTGCAAGGACGCATCGGTGTAGACTAGATACTCAACTCCCGGTCTGGGCAATGCTAACACAGGCACTGAGGTCAACTTGTCCTTCAACTCATCGAATGCCAACTGACAGGCATCACTCTAGATGAATGGCACACCTTTGCGAGTCAGATGTGTCAAAGGACCCGCTATCTTTGAGAAACCCCGAATAAATCTCCTGTAATATCCTGCCGGTGTCGTGGGCTGTCCCCACTCCCTCACTGTGGATACCTTCCCTAGATCAAAAGATATCCCCCGGTCTGAAATGATATGCCCCAAAAACTGAACCTCCTTCAGCCAAAACCCAAATTTTTCTACTTTGCATAAAGCTCGTTCTGACGCAGCGTCTGTAAAATCTGTCTCAAGTGCTCGGCGTGCTCCTCTTCTATCTGGGAGTAAACCAGAATGTCATCAATAAATACAATGACAAACTGGTCTATGAACTCTCTGAATACCCTATTCATTAAGTCCATAAACACGGTTGGAGCGTTGGTCAAGCCAAAAGGCATAACTCGAAACTCGTAGGAACCATATCTCGTCAAGAAAGCAGTCTTCGAGACGTCTTGTTCCTTGATACGCAACTGATGGTATCCCGATCGCAAGTCAATCTTTGAGAAGAAGGAAGCTCCTCTCAACTGGTCGAATAAGTCATCAATTCGGGGCAACGGATACTTATTCCGTATCGTGACTTTATTCAACTCTCGGTAATCTACACACAACCTCAATGATCCATCCCTCTTCTTTACGAACAACATAGGGGTACCCCACAGAAAATTACTCCTTCGGATAAACTCCTGACCCAACAACTGATCTATCTGATCCCTTAGCTCTCTCATCTCCGCTGGAGCCATACGATAAGGTGCATGGGCAATTGGCCGAGTGCCCGGCTTCAAATCGATAACAAAATATATCTCTCTACTAGGCGGTATTCCAGGTATATCCTGAAATACATCAGCAAACTCCCTAATGACTGGAATCGAATCAAGTGGTATCACCACTTCCTTAAAGGTCTCCTCCTCTATATAGTACAAGTGAGTGGACGATCCTCCCTCGGGGCGAGGCATCGCCACTAAAAACATCTCCTGCTCGGGAATGGCAAAAATAATACTCCTACTAAAACAATCAATCATGGCTTGGTACGCAACTAGCCAATCCATACCAATAATCACATAGTACTCAGTCATCTCTAATACAAACATATCAGCGGATAAAGTAAATCTACCTATCTCTATACCCATACCTCTACAAATAAGGGAAATCACGGAACCCCTACTCAATGGTGAATCTACGCAAGTAATCGTGCTCTCTGTAGTGTCTAACAACCCCAAAGTGCGTGCAAATCTCGTGGAAATAAAACAATGTGTGGCCCCCGTATCAAATAAAATACGCCCCATAGTCCCCTGAATAGATAACATACCCTCAATGGCAGGCGGATCCCGTGGGACTGCGGCATGCTGGAGTTGATAAACTCATTCGTACTGAAGCTCTCCCTACTAGACTGGGACTGCTGGGATGGGTGGCAACGCTAGCATCTGTGGTGCTGCTGGGAGGGCGGCGGGAAACATAGGTCTCTGGGGCTCATGTCGAGCACCCTGCTGTTGCTGCTGTGGGGACCTACCCCTATCAGGACACTCCTGGAGCTTGTGGACAATCTTGCCACAAATAAAACATTACCCCGAAAAGTTCCCCCCTCTCTGTCCCTGCTGCCCACGACCCTGGTGGCCGTTGCCATTCCTCCCCTGGCTGTGCTAGCCCTGATGAAACTGCTGTTGTTGGCCATGTTGGTCGTGCTGTACCTGATGGCCATGCTGACCCTGCTAGCCCTGAAGGAAACCTCCCTGACCATTTCTTAAACCCCCAGATCTGAACCTCTTAAAATCCCCCTGCTGGGAACCCTGATCAACCTGCCTATGCTGACCCTGAGCAGATTGTGCCCTACTGGCACCATTTCTCCCTGTCTTGCCCTGCTGGCTGGACTCTCCTAATTGCTTGCTCTCTGACATGTGGAAGCAGTGGTCCTGGCAGTGAAGTAGTACTGCGTTAACCACATCAGAATAAGTGGCCAACGAGAGGTTACCCAACAAGTGCTGACGGATCCTCCAAGTTAACCCATCCATAAATTTTTGAATCTTTTTCTCCTCGGTTGGAATTTCATCGGGAACGATGTTCAAGAGATTAGTGAATTCAGCTTCATACTCGACCACGGTCTTCCCCTCCTGCTTGAGGTTCATTAACTTCCTCCTCATTTCAGTGTAAACAGCTGATGGAAAATATTTGCGGTCGAACCGCACCCAGAATTCCTGAATAGAAAGGGCGTGTGTCTCTCTCCTCCATGGTGGTAATGGACTCCCACAACTGCAACGCTGATCCTACTAGCTTAAAAGTAGCCAGTATCTTCTTTTGAACATCCGTGCACTCGTACATCCTTAAGTGCCTTTGAATGTCCTTCTTCCACTGACTGGACACAACAACGTCGGAGCTACCTGCAAACTCCGGAGGGTGTGCTTTCTGAAAAGCATCACGAACACGTTCCCAAGCAGACGGGAATGCATGGTCCTGAACTGGCGCTACTACCGGCACCTGAGGTGGTGCCTACTGCACAACTGCTAAGGCGGCATTTACCGCTTGGGCTACAATAGCTACAACCTCTGCGGCATTCAAGGAGCCCTGAATTGGTGCAGGCTGTGGCTCGGGCTGAGCATCCCTGGGAACTCACTGTGCACGTTGTGGAGGCATCTGAAATGAGAGTAAAGTCTCATAAGTTCGCAGTTATAACCTTAAAATAGCTGGAGAGCAAAACTTACACAAAAGAATACAACAATCCTAAAATATAGGGCTCTATATCAAAGAAAGCTCAGCGCAAACATAACAAGTCGTACAGATCCTAAGGACACTAGAACCTGATGATTTGATACCACCTGTGACACCCCGACTAATTAAATACCGGGTAGCTACTCCTTTATTCAAATTAATACAAAATGTCAAGTTGGTTCAGTTCATAGCATCACTGTCGAAAAATATTTTAACAATTACTAGCCACCTAATATTTAAAAAGTGAGTTGTCAATTTTAATTAAATCCGATTAACATGCAACAAATTAAATTATGAAATACTAACATAACCACCACAACATAGTCACAATAGAATAACAATGGAATAATAATGAATCTGGAGGAATACTCCTCACAACAATCCGAATACTGAAATTAACAAATACAAAATCTGCATCACTAAATTAAGTACAACCCAAAAATCTGAAATAAACTGAATAGATAAAATATCTCTAAAAGAAATGGGGCAACATGCTCGACAGATGAGAAAATATGATAATAGAGTCAAGATCGAAAGTGGAGGCGT